>VDFB02344687.1:0-10043 GCA_007258455.2 Sequoia sempervirens
AAAAGATTTGTGTATGTTAATTATGGGTAATCAAATTGAGATAAACAAAACACAAATAATAGAACTTTAAACTAAAGGAAATCTAATAAAATTGAAAAAGGTAACAAATGAAGCTTCTTCAGAGGCGTTCCATCTTCCTCTATCTCCAAAGATTTGTTTGAAGCTGCTACTCTTAGATTGTGTAAGCTTGGCTTCTCCAAATGGAAATCTGTAGAATGAGTATGCAAAGTGATAAAGCTTCTCTATCCTATATGCTGGTGGAGGTGAGAATGCTGATAGGGAAATGCACAAGGGCTGTGGATTATGCACAGGGGCTGTAAATTAAAGATGCTATGAAATGAAATGGATATGCCATGATATGCTATGCTATTATGCTATGCAATGAAATGAGAATGCTATGAATGCTAAAAGTCTATGCTATTGCAATTTGGCTATAGTTATTCTATTGAAAGCTTCTGTGTGATTACAAAGACCCGACAATCCTATTTATAGCTTTTTGCAGGCAAGATCTTGGCTGGCAAAGATCAACGACTGTGAGGTTGTCTGGTAAGTTTGAATGGTGAGAGATGGAGAGGTTGAGAGGAAAATGGAAGAGGTTGGGAGGTTGGAGAGAAGAATGGAAGCCTTGTCTTCAACCCACGGGAACAAGCTTGCACAGGAACAGAGAAATTAATTTTTTTGTTTTGGCAGTTTGTTTCATGGTTGTTGAAGATAATGCAAATTAAATAAATAAATAAATAAATTTATTTAATTTCATGTTAATTTGAGAAAATTAAATATTTTTGAAATATTTAATTTTAGAACTATAGAAGACTCAATTAAATATTTAGAATATTTAATTGTGATGTGACTTTAGAAGAATTAATTAAATATTTTGGAATATTTAATTGCAAATGGAATTTAGAAGATTTAATTAAATATTTTGGAATATTTAATTGTGAATGGAATTTAGAAGAAAAGAATACTTGATCTTTATTTGAATAAAATATTCAAGCTAAGATTATTGATAATTAATATAAATAAATTGTAATGTTTATTTAATTAATTAAGAAATGAATACGAAAAGATGATTAAATAAACTTATTTATTTAATCGAAATGAAATAATGAACAATATAAATAAATTATTTAAATTTATTTATATGCATGGAATTTAGAGATTTAATTAAATATTAAAATATTTAATTAATTACCGCATTATGTGATGATGACCATTTTTAGGTGTATACAAGATTCATTGGCTATAGATGTGTTTTCCAAACATCAAAGTTGATATGATAGCCCCCCCTTAGGGTGGTGCATGTTGAATACAAAGGAATGCAAAATCTTGAGAGAAAAGTAATAATGAAAAAGTGATGTTGTGGTCCACAATACATAGCGAGATGTCATCGTGGTGATGTTTTCATGCACACGAGGGACAACACATAGGCACCACAACATTAGAACTCGAGCAAAGAAGAGAGAAAGGTAACAAAAATGCAAAAAGAAATAATAACATCATAGACAAAGGGCATAGGGGTGATCTAATATTTTGGGGTAAGAGCTACTCATAAATATATATGTATAATAATACTATATAGATGAACTTTCATCAACCCCCTACTATATCAAACCATATGAAGAATGCACGAGAAGAAAAAGTAAAAATAAAAAATTGGGTCAATATGGAAGGGAAGCCTAAATTCCCCCAACACTTTGTATCATCCCCAATTTGTTGAAAATAAATACACACAACAAAGGAAGAATGATGTCACAAATAGAGGAAGTTTTACGACACAAAATAACTCTTGTATCAAAGCACCTATGAGGGTGACAAGGGTCATCTAGGAACACATAACACAAGTAGGGGGGAACACATCACATTAAACACACACCTAATATAAAAGTAAAAATGAGGTTCCCCCCTAACACTCATCAACTAAGAGGTCATCTGCTTCCCAATCTAGATCATTATACAGGGAAGGTAGATAAGCCTGCAATAGTGGAATATTATGGGGGAACTTTATGACTCTCCCACAACGAGGTCCAAGGAAGAAATCCCCATGAGGTTATCTCTTCTTAGCTCTTGTGGAGCAATGATCAATGATTTTGCGAAGATCACCAACAAGGTTGGGACCTTGTCCAAAGAGTTAAACATGCACTTCACAAGAGTAGCATGTGTTACCTCAAGGGACAAGGAAGGTGGCACTTGAGATTCACTACTAGGCTCACCGAGTGACTCGGGAGCTATGAAAAACTCAGGGGAAACCAAAACTTGCTCCATCACTAGGATGACACATGCTAGCATAGGACCACCCTCCAAAAAAGGTGGAATCCTCTTATGCCCCCCATTTCTAGAAGTTTCAACCTCTACCATCTACTTTGTCAGAGGATGTGAACTCCCCACTGTATAGGAGTGAATTTGTACCCCTTATGCAAATTCCCCTTTTACCCTTCCTCACTTTAGAAAACCAAATTCAAAGGTGAAAATCCACATCAACCCACTGCCTTTGTTCAATTTAGATTTTTTTTGGGAATCAATAGAAAAAAATTTGTTGTGGACACCCGCAAGGCAGGTAGATGTCTATGGAATGCACTTACATCCTTGGTAGATTCCTACATCTAGAGCCTGCAGAGGCATTACAGTTCCCACTGGAAGTCGATTTGTAACACACTCTTTGACCAACTGGCCTGAATATGGTCATTTTTTTCATTCTCCCTTCAAATTCACTTTTCGTTCCTTAATTTCATCTCTTCAAGCAATCCTCTAAGCATTCAATCCATCCTCTACACAATTTCTCCAAGCACTCCAAAATTTCTAGCATTCACTTCTTGCACTTTCAGCCTTCAAGCAACACTTGACACTCCATAGCAGCAACAACAACACTCTATCAACTCTATAGAGAAAGTATGGAAAAACATTGCAGCAGAGGCTTGAGTCCTCTCATTTTATTTTCCATTAGCTAGTGAGCTCTTGGTGGAGGTGGTAAGCTTTCTTCTCCTCTCCTCTACAATTTGGTTGATTAGTATAATATTGTTTTGTAGAGTTTTGTGTTATTTACTTCATTTCCTTCTATATCATATATTTCTCCATTGTTGCAAACTTGGCTATTGGTGGAGGTGGAAAGACAAAAATGGGAGTTTGACTGAGGTAGGCCCCTATACAACTACAATGAAACTACCTCTTTCTTGTGTGTAGGTGGACATGCTTCTTGGAGCTAAATAGTGAACATGATTTTTTGTGAGATCATTCTTGTCACCCTAGCTTTAATCTACTTACTTTATCATATTCATATATATATTTCTTACTTCATAGTGTTATTTTTTCTCCTAAAAACCATTAGCTAGGTCATTAGTCTATTTTCTAGTGGTTAACCATATATTTTTAGTCCTCTAGTCATACAGATGGCAATGCACTTGAGAGACGCTAGTGCCCTGTACTGTCATCCCAGAACTGTGCTTTCATCCTCAAGCAGAGAGCTACCTGAGGCCTAGTGCTAAACCCAAAAACTAGCTTTCCTATCCCTATTCTGAATCTTGAGTCTGCATAGTGGTTGAAGGACCTCATAGTCCTCATCATTCTCATACTTCATCTCTAAACACCCCTTTAATCTGAGGTAAGTTAGGCTAGCCTTCTGCTCTTGGTTGTCCATGACTTAGGGCCTTGAACATGTCTGGGACCCCTCTCTTACACCCAAAAATGAGGCAAGAGGTGTAGAGGAGGAGGATAAAAATGTGGTAGACACCACTAAGGTGTTTAGCATGTCCAAGGGTTTATGGAATGGAGAGATGTGTGGAAGGGACATCAAGAGAGGCAGCTCAACTGAAGAAGCGATAAACACCTGCACATTTTTAGGGTCAGGGATGTTCACATTCACAGTAGGAGCTAGAAGTAGAACCAAATTCACTTGAATCGAAGCAGAGGGAACATAAGCAGACACAATAGGAGGCTCTGAAATAGGGGTGGTCGGCTCTCATTCCTTCTACTACAAAGTGGTCTGCTCATCCGCTAGAGCCTTTCACCAATGCTTCTACTCATGCACAAGACCATTTCTGGGACTCGAAGAGCTAGAGTCCAAGAGTTGGGATGGGATAGAAGATTCCTAAAAAACCATAGGAGTTTCCATCGCATCTGTCTGTGGTGGAGGGACGAACTCTTGGATGGGAGCAGAAGGAAGAGGCTGAGAAACAATGGGGGGAGTTGGCTCTAGTTCCTTAGTGGTGGACCTCTTCCCATTCACTGCCTTGGGAACAGGAGTAGTACAAGGTCACAAAGGTTGATACATAGAGGATTCCCCATGGGGAGCCTTGCCTCTACCATATAGAACATTCCTAGGCACCATGGGCATAACAAGAAGTTCGAATGCAAGACACTTGGGATTTTGCCAAGCAAGCACCATAGGGTTCTCTTGTAAACATTGAGCATAATATGATGACGCCATAATAGGGTGAGACAAAGAATTAGGATAGATAGTGGAAGGAGAGGAAGAGGAACCTTGATAGTGCTTCTCTTCTTCCTTTCCGTGTGCCATGGTGTCATCACTATTAGATTTCAAACAAGCCCTATGTGAGACAACATAAGGAGATGGAGGGTACCTCACCTTAGGTGTTAAGCACCCTTTCTTGTAATTCTCATAAGTCTGGTACAAGAGGTCTATCCTAGGTAGAAGTGGATCAACGGGTGTAGGAAAAAAGTGGTCTATGGAATATATACCATGTGCAACTAGTGGTTTATAGCCGATGTCACGAATTACATGCACTGAACCCTCATGGATAAAATTTGGAAATTTATGCATGACCGAGGGAACTACAGTCATAGTGACCAACTAGGGGATACCCAATTTCACTCTAAGGAACTCAAACCCTAGGATTATGTCAAAAATCATGTTCACTGACTTAGGTCCAATAAGGACCAACAAGGTGGTGCTACCAAGGGGAGGTATGAAAAGTTCATTATACGTATGGAGGGTACTTTCAAGTGCACCATACCCATCTTTATGTAGGAAGTTGATCAACAAAATCTCCTTAGTTATAACATTCACCTGACACATTGGGTGAACAAGAACACATGTCATAGTGTTTCTGTTGATTTGTGCAAGGATGTAAAGAAGATACTTCTCTCTATTAAACCCATTGGTAGGTCCTATGAGGTGAAGGTTATACCAAGAGCACTACTTGTAGGTTGGGTAGAGGGGATAAGAAAATGTAAGGATGCCATCACGTCCACCAAACAACACTCTCACAGAGCCCCCAAAAGTTTGCAATTGGGCAGTGACACAAAGAAGGCTTCATTATTCAATTCCCATGATGTTAAAAAGAGGTGCAAGACAACTAAGAGGGGGGGGCAAATCAATGATCTAGGTGGATCCAAAATACCTAAAAATTTCATAGTCTCAGAATTCATCCAAATTAGCATCATTAGATAGAGCTCGCCGAAATAGTCCTAACACAACTTGAACAGGGTCAAAAGGAGTTTGTATGCAGAAGTTATGTGTGGTCAAAGGTTCAGTCAAACAAGTGAATCAGGCATTCAAAAAGGAAAAAAATGATCATTTCAAAATGAGGCAAAAATGATGTTAGGTCATAGTGCTCGCCACACTGATTCTGGAACTATATTCAGTTTCAAAAATAGAGCTCGTATGTGAAATTTACGGCTGGTCAAAGGTTGGTCAAAAATTTCACTTTAGTTGACTTTGATGACATCAACATGGTGATGTGGCAGGTGGTGATGTGGCAAGAGTATATTACATGGCATAAATATGGATTAAACCACATTTGTTAAAGGAAAAATATATGGTTTAAAAATTGAAAGAAAAAAAGAGGATTTGGTGGGATTTTATCCCTTAAAATCCTCTTGCCTAGCCCATAAAACAAGGAGAGGAAAATATCCCATAAACTCATATTTCAATAATATAACCCCTAAATTATAACCAAAAACCTTTTTATTAGTAAAAGCCCAAAAATATGGAATTAAAAGGGGCTTAAAATGAAATTTAAAGATATTTAAAGATTTAAAATAATCTTTAAATATTATTTTATTATTTTTAAAGGAGATTACTTGAGGGAATTGTAGATTTTTATGTAATTAAGGGGAATTGGTTGGAATTTTTACTTGTAAATGGGAGATATTCAATATCTACAAAATAATATGGTTAAATCCCATATTAGAAAATAAATTTGTATAAAAAGGGGGTTTTTAGCTAAGTATTTGGTAAGTAATTTTTGGGGAGTTTTCTATGCTCTTGGTGAAAGGTGGAGAGAGAGTTTTTTTTTGAGAGAAAATTACAAGGCATTTGCATACACCAAAAATTGTAAAAGAGAGAGATTGTGGAGAGATTATTGTAGGTTCTTGGAGCTTGGGTATTATAACAAAGCATAATTTTCCTTGGCGATATCAATAAAGTAGTCCTAGCATTGAGAGGTGGACCCGGAGACGTAGTCCACATTGGACTAACTCTGTTATCAATCTGCCCATTGTAATCGTTCTATTTCTCTGTCTCATTCTTCTCTCTTCTATCTCAATTTCTCTCTAGTTCAATTTAGATTATTTTTAAATAATTGATTTTAAAGTGTACCTTATTGTAATTTCAATGGTTAAAAAGCATAATCATGCAATTTTGTATTAGATTAGGAAATTACTTTAATTAGATTTAATTTACAAGTTAATTTTGTAAACTCTAATTATAGATCAAGTTGGTATCAGAGCCTATTTTGCAGAAAATGGCAGAGTGAATGTTAACTAGGTTGAAACTGTAACAAGGAGAAGGTGCACTGGAATAATTCAATCCAGAGATTGGAAAATGAAGGACTTTTCCACAATCAAAGATGGTAGCTGAACAAATCCCTACAAATCTTGATGAGAAAGCTTTCCAAAAAGCATTTCTCGAAATGAAGGCTATGGTGGAAGTTCTCTTCCAAGAGAGGCAAGAGCAACAGAGGAAAAAGGAACTCAAGAACAAAAAGGAGGAAGTTGAATCTTCAAAAGATGACAAAGGTAAAGGAGTAGGAGGTGGTAGTGACCCTCTTGAACCTCCATCTTTGTCCTCTTCATCCTCATCCTCATCTTCTTCTTCTTCATCTAACTCTTCTAAAAAGAAACAACCTCTGCAAACACCTTTGTTAAAAATGGATGTTAAATTCGAGTTGCCTATATATAACGGTGAATTGGATGCAGAAAAATTGGATAACTGGCTTAAGTAGATCGAAGTGTATTGCAGGGTTCAACAGATCTTGGATGATTCTTCCAAAATCCAGCTAGCTACTCTTAGAATGGGAGGCATTGCATTGGTTTGGTGGGAGAGTAAGATTCAAGATGATCCTGCTACGCATGGTAAAATTATTTCATCTTGGTATGAATTTACTTTTTCTTTAAAGAAATAATTTTATCCTTTGGGTTATATGCAACAAGTTGTTATGGACTGGAAAAATATGAAACTGGGTAAAGGAAAAATGGTGCAAGAGTATACATAGTTGTTTAGGAAGAAAGAACTTACTCTTGGCATTCCTCTTTATACACAAGAAAATTTATTAAAGTATATAGGTGGTTTGCACTCACATTTGAAACATACGATCCTGATGTTTAATCCATCTAACTTTGATGAAGTGTGTGTAAAAGCAACCATATTGAAGTAGGTGAAAGGAACATAAGTTTCAGTTCAAAGAAGGAATTTTTTCCTCCAACTGAAGGCAATAAGAAGGGTAAGGAGAGGAAAAAAACTACTATGAAGAAAGAGGAAAGTGAAAAGCCTACTTTTTCACATTTTCAGAAGAAAGGGCACGCGGATGCGAAGTGTTGGAAACTGCATCTAGAGTTGAAACCCAAGTGGTTTAAAGAGTCTAAGGGAAAGCAAAAGGCTACAACTATCATTCAGGATCTTGGATTGGATTTTGATGACGAAACAAAGACTATAGTTGTGAGTGTGAAGGGTAAGACTTTTGTTGATTCTTCCATTGATTTTTCATGTGCTTCTACTACTAAAAGTCATGTTGTTCCTGAAGATAGCAAAAGATGTGAATTGTTTCATATAAGCGTGATTTCTAAGAACACTAAGATTGATACACTGATAGATAGTGGGTCCCAAGTTAATATAATTTCAGAAGAAGTTGTTTGCGGAGCACCGCAAAGGATTATTGTTGGAATTTTGTTTGAAGTTCTTAATTTTGTGTGCTATCATAAGGTCATGTTGACCATTATTTTAGGTGCTTAGGTGTTTTTGAACTTGGGGAAAGAAGGTGACAAGTATTAAATAATTTTACAACATCATATTGCTAGGTTGGCAAAAATTGTTAAATGTCTGAAAACACAGCGGGTTTTACAAAAGTTGTTTTTAGGTCATTTAAGCCTCGACCCAAGTACCTAAATTGTTTTGGAGGAATATTTAAGGCTTACCACAACCTTTTTGGTTGGTTATAAGTTTTTTTTATGGACTGTTTTTCCAAAAATTGAAGAAAACAGTGTTCTTGTCTTATTTTCTATTTTTTTCTATTCTTGTTTGCATAACAACAGCTAAATGAATTAAAAGAGGCATTTTGTAGGTTTTTTTAGCATGTAGAGAGGCCTCTGGAATTTTTTTTTTGGCACATTTGATAGCTGTTCCATCGTTTCATCCATTCTTGTAAATTCTGTGTTTTATTTCCTTATTTATGTTTTGACTGGAATTGTGTAAAAATGGAGTTCTAGGTTGCATTTCCTCCGTACCAGGAAGTATGGAATTTTTGGGAATGTGGTCAAGCTCCATCTCTATACATATTTTAGTGGTAGGTGTTAGGTTTTATTTGGTTGCAGGAGCTATGAGAAAAGCCTTGCCCTAGGCGAGCCAGTGAGGACCCGGCTAGGAAAGGCTGCAGAATAGCATTGATAACTTGCAAGGGAGAAAAGATTTTTGAAAAATTATTTTTGGAGAATTTAGTGGAAGGTCTTGGCCACATATGGTACCAAGGAGGAGAGCCCAGCAATCCATTTAGGAGGATAAATTTTCACCAGTCCTAAAATTGGTTTTGAGCAGTTAGAAACCCTAGTTTTCTGGGCAGAGTTTGCATGAGGGCAGAGTACGGCCTAGACAGAGCCAAGACCCTAAAAATCTTGAAGGTGTAGGTAGGGGAAACACATTTCCTAAGCCAAGAACCATGTTTCTTTGGTGGGTTTAGGAAGGAAAATCAATTTACCCCTGTTCAGAGACCAAATAGGGGCTCAAGGCTAAACCTATGGAATAGGCTTCATGCAAGTGTTGGTAAGTTGGAGTCTAAGTGAAGTTTCAGGAACCTTAGGAGGTTGTTTTGGAGCTTTGGAAAACATTCCCTCACCCCTGCAAGATTCATTCATTTATTGAGGTAGGATTAGTCTTTGGATGGCTAAAAAGGCTAAGGAAGAGAGGAGTCATAGCACCAAGATGTGGGCTTGGTAGTTGCAAACTCTGACAAGGCAGTGAGGCTGGCAGAGAACCGGTGGGAACTTAGAAAAAAAGGTGGAGTTCTATAGGTTAGGGTGGAACAAAAATTCCTCTACCAAGGAGGTCTATGACAAGGCCTAGTGTAGGAATCAGGATTGCTTCCCTCGCAACACTTGAAAATAGTGTGACTAATTCTGCAGCTTCCAAGAATCTTGGATTGCTTCCTATAGCCTCCCTCCCTATCAGATTGGTATTAGAGAAAGTTAAAGATTTGGGAAGCAGCTTATATGTTAGAAGTTGAGTCAAGTGAAACCCCCGCCATGGTGACAAATGCACAGTTAGCCAAGAGGGTTGAAGAACAAGAAGAGGACAACAATTCCTTAAAAGAGAGAATAGAGCAACTGGAGAAGGCATTGAACAATGCAAGGTTGGAAGGAATAGTGCCAAAGGAAGAAGAGGTTGCAGAGGAGGAAAAGGTCCCTGAGCCTGACCCTGTTTTGGAGGAGGATCCCATCTTGAAGGCATTGAAAGCCCTGAGTGGAAAAGGACTTGAGGGCATACCGTTGTTCTGTGGAAAGATGGATCCTAATTTGGTCATGGATTGGATAGAAGGCATGGAGAATCACTTTGAATGTGATGGAGTAATGGAAGCACAGAAGGTGAAGGTTGCAAAATC
>VDFB02344688.1:0-56074 GCA_007258455.2 Sequoia sempervirens
TCTCTTTATGGATTTTGTTTTGTATTGAACGATGATCATGAAATATTTGTTTTGTTTTTGTACATCCAAATAGGGGAGCTCATGTTGATGGAAAGTAATGTTGAGATATGTGTTATGGATTATAGTTGCCATGTCATTTGGAATTGTACTAGGAGGAACCACAATTTTTTCTAAGGCTATTTGAAGAATAGTGTTGTAATTTGGTGAGTTCTAAAGTAAATCCCAAAGAGAAATTTTTACAGGAGTATTCTTTAATTGTTCAACAAGATCATACTCCTTTTTGTGTGGAATGTAATGAGGAGCACTAGGTGGATTGGGTAAAGGTAAAGGGGTTAGGGTTGGTTGTGGTGGTTGCGGATTATTGTGAGTGTTATATGTATGAGTAATAGTATTATAACTCGATTGTTGCGATACATTATTATTAGGTGGGTAGAGGATGAATTGAGGTTTGTTTTGAGTTTTTTTCTTGTGTGAAGGGGGGTAGAGAATTAGAGGGTTTTTAGGATGTACCACGGGGTATGTATGAATTTCATTGATCAAAGGGGATCAAATGGACACTTGTGCATTGACAACCTACCAGTCTTGGTTTGATGTATCTCTAAGGAAGGTCAATCAAGAATCAATTGTTTATGGAAGGAAGGTACTTTATGATTGTTTTCATTTTCTAGCATCAAGATATTCTCCCTAGAATTAGAGTTTTTAGAAGAACAACAAGCCACATGTTTTTGACAAGAAGAGATAGGTTCTTCCAAAATGAATTCATCTCTAATAGGGGAATGATCAATGATGGGAGTGTCACGAGGAAGATGATTAGGAGAAGGTGTTAGTTGAATGTCGATTGGCATTAAAGTCTAATTCTCTTGTGCTATGTTTTCTACCCAACTAGGAGGGCTTGTAATGTGTTCATCCAAGTTTGAAGTGTGTAAAGTAGCTTCATCACAAGTGAGGGAGGCATCAAGAGAAGGATCACTTTGGTTTGTAAATAGACCATCCCAAAGGGGAGGAGCATTAGGAAAGGGGGTGTCAAGATTATCATGACTCTTAATAGGGATATCTTCAGAATACCAACCTATCCTCTTGACATCGAGGAGGGATATTAGCAGATGGAAAAGTTTGATTGGCATGGTTATGGGGATTATGTGAGGTAGTATTCAGGATTGTTTCTATGTTTTCATCATCTTGTTTGCTAACATCATCCAAAGGGGAATAAGAAAATGGACAATCAAGATTCACAATGCTTGTAAATTCCTTCACCAAGATACCTTCATCACTAATAGGAGAGGTATCGGGAGAAGAACAAGTATGATTGTTATGATTGTCTATATTACCATTCGCACCAATGGGAAATGTAAGATTAAGGATTGTACCAATGGTTTGATCATGTTTCTTAAAGTCCTCAGTGTGGTAATCAAAAGTGAACTCATAAGAGAGAATGTTTTACTTATACAATCCACTATTAACGAAATCAAAGCCACACCTTTTGAAGGAAAACATGCCATGAAAAAGGAAAGAAAGTTAAATGCAATGATTTAAAAAGGAAATGTAAATTTTAGTTTTGAAGCTAATTTTCTGTTTACACAATGCAACAATTTGAAAATGAAATGTTGTAAATGCAAAAAGTGAAATTAAACAATGCATGAAATGAGCTAATTGAAGCAAGATTTAACGAAATGTGTGTTACAAAAATGCAACTAACTGATATATATAGGTTAAGGCACCAAACAAAATCCTAAAAAAAAAAATTTGAGTTTTGTAAAATGTTGTTTCAGGGGTCAGAAGGGACTAATTCGCCTAGGGTGGTGAATGAGTCCCAATATAATTTTTTTAAGAATTTTAAGAATTGTTTTATTGTTTTTTATGAAATAAGGGTGATAAGATGTGGAGCTAATTGAAAAATACATAATTTCAGAGAACCTAAATGAATTTAGATGTCAACAATGCAAGCAAAATGCACTTTTTATGAATGCAAAATTTAACACCTAGCATGCAAATGA
The DNA here is from genome assembly GCA_007258455.2 of Sequoia sempervirens. NCBI lineage: Eukaryota > Viridiplantae > Streptophyta > Pinopsida > Cupressales > Cupressaceae > Sequoia > Sequoia sempervirens. Next base: position 1,995 of record VDFB02344688.1, read on the forward strand.
ATCATGCAAACCCTAATGCAAGCTAGATCTAGGACTCCAAATCAGATAAGAAAGTGTTAAAAATTCAGGTTCACCAAAATTAACTATAGATTTTATGGGACTAGGAATGCTTTGTCTCTTTTACTCAATTAGGGTCTTTCACCTAATGAAAAGAGAGAGATCCCACACCCAAAATCTAGGGGGTTCATTCAAATTAAGATATGTTTGATGTTATTTGAACTAAATGAGATGATCTAGATGTAACTAAGCTAAATAATGGAATGATTATGAATGCAAAACCTAATAAACAACTAATGTTTGAAAACACATTGTGTAATACAATGTCACCTACAAATGAATGGAAAAATTCAATTGAAATGAATCAGACTAAAAGTGTGCACCTGAGATATGGATGAGGACTGGAAATGACTTTTGGAATGTTGTTGATACTAAAATTTAGGCCTGGTGGGACTCATTCGCCATTCTGGATGAATCAGTCCCAGTTCTGCCAAACTGTATCAAAACTTATTTATGACAAAAGGGTATCTAAAAATGTAAAAATCCAAAAACTGACCTTGGGGTGGGACTCATTCACCACCCATGGTGAATTTTTCCACTTTTTAATTTCTAGTTTTTCAAAGGTGAATTTTGAAGCTTCTGATCTACACTTTGATGCCCTAAAAGGGTTGGCTTTCAAAACTATGATTTACGAGTCAGGAAATGTATTTTTGTTGATATTTTGACTTAATGAATGAGGAGAAGACTTTAGAAAACTTGCAACTTGATATTCAATGATTTCCAAGCTTCCAAAAGACCTAAATCTACAAACACATAATACAAGAGAGAAAAAAGGTGAATGTTTGGGCATGGGGGTTTGCCTTGGTCAAACCCCTTTTAGGTAATTAAACCAAAATGATGAAAGAATGGAATAAAAAGTGCAATAATGGAATTTATTACCTTTCCATGATGATTGATCTTGAATTTCTACAACAATGGAGGAAGATTCAGCCCTTGAATGTCCTTAGAAGCTTTCTTAATGACTTGCAATGATAAAACCCTAAGTTGTTTGACTTGAGATGGAAGATTGGTGAATGAATAATAAAGAGTGGATGTGAATATAGTTAATAAATGTAAAAGTGAGTTAAGAGAGGTGCTTTTATAGGAAATTCACCTTATTTTCCCATAAATTAGATCCCTAAGGCTGACATGGAGAAAAATTAAACTTAAAACCTAATTTTTCCCACTCAAAACCATAAAAATGGCTCAAATGGGACTCATTCACCACTAATGGTGAATGGGTCCCACATAGATGGGACTAATTCACCGCTAATGGAAAAATGGGTCCCACATGGGCCATTTTTGCTAGCTGGAATGTCGAGAAGTAAGAAAACTAGGCTTATATGATGACTATGTCGGTTATTTGATCAAATTATGCCTTGGGATGCACAATATGGGTTAATAGGGGACTATTAGTGATGATGTAAATTTCAAATAGGGCTTGGGACACATAAATCAATGTGAAAGTGTGATTAAATACACTTTACAACACTAAAATGAGGTCTACATAGCCTAGGAAGGCGCAAGAACCAATGTGAATGTGTATGACACATTACAACACTATTTTATCATTAAATTTGTTTTACAAGCCTTCTAAATTGATGTAATAATATTATTAAACACATTATAGAATGTTGAATTAGTGAGAAATAGGTTTATTAAATCTAGAAAAGCATGAAACTCCTTTACAAGAATTTACAACACCTTTACAAGATGTCGTTAAAAGCATGTTATTCAGTTAATAAGGGTCCAAGACCTAGTTTGGATGCATAAAATGCCTCACAACACTAGATTAAGACCTCATTAAGTCCATTTTATAATGAATTAATCCCATGTCAAGAAAAGGGTCCTTTTTTCTATGACATACACTCCAAATAAGGCATGACTAAGTTTAAAAGGTATTTTTTATGTTTAATTAATAAAACCTCAAAATAGTGTGAAAGTGTGATACAACACTTCACAACACTTAATCAAGGTACTATTTATGTTCATTAGTTCACAAGGGCCCGAGACCTAATGTGAATGTGTCAAACACATTACAACACTAAATCAAGGCACCATTAAGCTTAGTTAACAAGGAGGGCCCAAACAAGCAAGAAAAAGGGATACTTTTTCCATTTCCACAAAGTCTTTATTGGATCTTAGGTGGTTCGTGGATTATTCTAGATTGTGTTCAGGTGAATTTTGTTTTCTTCATGTTTTGGATTGATCTAGGGAAGTGTGTACTTAATGTTTTATGGTGTTTAGCACAAGTATTGGTTGAGCTTGTGTTAACACTAGATTCAAAGTCTATGAAAGTGTGTTGAGGCATGTTTGGATTTATTTGGGTCCTAATTAAGGATTTATATGGGTCTCTATCATTCCTATCCACCACAAGAATGTTCAGTTGTCGACCTAATTTTAAATTTTAAAATGTAAGTAATAGTTGTCGACCTTGGAGAAGGTTTTCAAGGTTGAGTTTGATATAAATAGGAGTGGTGTTGTTGTAAGATGTAAGAGAGAAGAAATATAGATGTAACATAGATGTGTGTGATGAATGTGATGCTAATTATAGAAGTATAGATGTCAATTTGAGCATAGTAGTACATATTTGAAAGTGTTGAATTTCTAAATGCAGTGAGCTGAAGGTGTCTGGAATATTTCATGCAAGGCTACAAAAGTGTTGAAGCATTTTTTGTGGATTCCTCTTTGCATTGAGAATTTTTTCTCTATGTAACATTTCTCTTCTATCTTCTTGTGTTTCTTTTTGTGGTAGTGAGCCCTAGTTGTGACCCCTTTTAGATAGTGTGTCCTATTTTGGTAGTGAGACCTTGTACTAGTTTTTCAATTACTTATATTATGATCTAATCCTCACCATGGTCTTTCCCTTATTGGTTTTTCCTTGTAAATCTAGTGTTCTCTTCTGTATGGTGTTTTTATTTCAATTTCTTTTATCTATAATTCATGATTAATCACTTTAATAGAATAAGGGGTTAATGAATGCTTACAGATCTTGTTACTATTAAGTGTTTTTGATGATTTAATTTTCTACAACTGATTCACCCTCCCTCTCAGTTGTCTTCTTCATTCAACATACCATCCACAAAAGTAATAAATAATGTGTGAGGAAAATGAGTCGTAGGAAAATAATGGTCAAAAAACTGTGTGAATGTGAGAAAATGGCTACACCATTTTATAGACCTACCTAGTAAAAATCTATAAATACATCATACCTGGTACAGGAGCACCCATAGGTTACCATAGTTTGTCTAGAAGGTCATGTTTTGGCAATTTGTTTAGGCCAACTTATCATCTATTCATGTTCATTTATGGTTGTGCCTTAGTGGAATTTTTGATTGGGTGTTGATCATCTGATGAAGGTCATGTTGACCATTGGATAGGCTTAAGGTTTTTGCACAAGTGAGGTTTTGACCTTTTAGACCTTTTAGGAGTTTCTTTTCAAATTCTTGCAAATAAGCTCAATGGAGGCTACAAGCGGCCTAGGTGAGTCCAAAGGAGAAGGTAACTATTTTAGAGACCCTATTTATGGGATGCCTCAGCATTTGAGTAGGGTTAGAAGCATTTGTTATGTTTTAAAGTTTTGTGAATTCAAGAAAAGCAATTGTGTTTGAGAGTGAATTTTCTGATTTTTGCATTGTAGTGAGGCTTTAATGGATTGATCATGGCACTATAATTTGTGTAGGGTGTAGAGTAGTTTTTCTTCGAGCTTTGTGTGGCATTAGTTAGTTTCTTTACTTAGTTTCAAGCATTGTTTGTAATTAGTTTGGTTTTCATACTGTTGCTGGTCTGAACCAGGAAGTTTTTTGAGAATGGAGTGTTAGTTCACTTTCCCACCATACAAATTGTATGGCCCTTTGGGAACAATGACTAGAATCCATGGATGTACATATGGTAGGGTTTACGGCCTTTGAAAACATAGGAGCTATTGTGTAAGTCTTACCCTAGGTGAGCCAAGGAAGTGCTCGGCTAGGAAAGACCTTAGTGCAGAGCACTTGATTTGTAGGGGTGTCAATTTCTTGACAAATTACCTTTTGGAGAAGGTAGGTACGAGTCTTGCCAAGACATGGTAAGGAGAAAGAAACCCCAACTATCCATCCGGTGAGGGGAAGAATTAACAATTTGCAGAGAAGTCAGGAAAGGGATAAAAAGGCCTAGTTTTGCTCATTTTCAAGTTAGGGTTTTGTACGGACAGCTGAGACCCAAGACCCCAAAAATCCTTGAGGGGTGGGCATATGAACCAATAATTCCAAGAAAAGATTGGGGGTTCTTTGGAAAGTTTTAGGAAACAAACCTGATTTCTTGGAGGAGACCTAATAGGGCTCCTAGGGCTAGTAGCCTTTTAGGCCTACATGAGGGCTTGGTGGAAGCGACTAGGAAATAGAGTTAGGTGGACCCTCAAGAACCAAGGTAGGATGGATTGAAGTCATTAGAAACACCTCCACACCCCTACAAAGCTAAATTCAAGATTTTGGAGGTTTGTAGCCTTTAGGGTGGATTAAGGGCTAAGGTTAGAGTTGCAAGATGGTACCAAGGTGGGCTTGGAGGAATCATGTTGGTAGTTGGGGTTGGCAAGGTGAGACCAGGGGATCCTAAGTAAGGAAAGGTCCTATAGGTTGAAGTGGTGGAGTGAGACACCTTAGAGGTCTTCCAACAAGACCTAGAGCATGAATCTATGATTGATTCAGCCAACCTCCCTATCATATTGGTATCAGAGCAACGAAAGATTTGGGATAGAATATTATATGTCAGAAATTTAGTCTAGTGGTTCTACAAACATGGTGACAAATACAGAATTGGCCAAGAAGGTCAAAGAACAGGAGGAAGACAATAGGCTATTGAGGGAAAGAATAGGCCAACTTGAGCATGCAATGAATAATGTGCAAACCAAGACTGATGAGGTCAGTGGCAGATTGGAAGGCAGGGTACCCAAGAGGGAAGAGGTTGCAGAGGAAGACAAGATCCCTGAACCTGGCCCTATTTTGCAAGAAGAGCCTTTCTTGAAGGCATTGAAGGATTTGAGTGGAAAAGCACTTGAAGGCATACCACTATTTAGTGGTAAAATGGAAGTTGATCTAGTCATGGATTGGATAGAGGGAATGGAAAACCATTTTGAATGTGATGGAGTCACTGAAGTAGAGAAGGTGAAGGTGGAAAAGTCAAGATTAAGATGTTCTACCTTGACATGGTGGAAGTTCATTCAAATAGAGAGGGAAAAGGAAGGTAAGAAGCCTATTTCTACTTGGAAGGGAATGGTTACCAAAGTGAGAGAAGCATACATGCCAGATGATTATGAGATTCAGTTGCATAAGAAAAGATAGAGCTTGAGACAAAGAGACCAAGATGTGAATTCTTATACTGAGGAGTTTCAAAAACTTTGTATGAGATCTAATGTTTCAGAGGATGAAAGTCTTAAGGTGGCTAGGTATCTTAATGACTTGAAGTGGAACATTCAAGAGGAGATGACTCTTCTAAGTCCCAAAACAGTGCACCAATGCTATCAATTGGATATAAAGATTGAAGAAAGGAGTAAGAGGAAACAAGACCAGGCTTCTAAGAGTAGAGGTAAAGGTAGAGATCAAAGAGGACATAGAGGTGGATACCAAGGTAGAGGGACTTAACAAGGAAGTCAGGGAGAGTCTAAAATCACAGAGCATGGAGGTGAAACAACTTCTAGAGGAGGCTATGGAAGAGGTAGAGGACCTCAAGGAGGTTCAAATAGAGGAAGAGGAGCAGGCAAAAGTAACTCATACTTTGCTAGTATGAAGTGTTATAACTGTGGTCAAGTAGGACATCCATCTTATAGGTGCCCGGAGAAAGCATCTTCATCAAATACAGAAAAGAGAGTAGCATATGCTCAAGAGGACACCATGAGTATCAAGTCACCAGAGGTTAGTCACATAGAATCAGAAATGGGGGAGAACCTGATGTTTAGAAGAGTTCTAATTAGACAACCAGTCAAGAAGGAGCCAAAGCAAAGGAGAGCCTTATTCAAGGTAAGATGCAAAATACTTCGAAAGGTGTGCAAGTTTATAGTGGATTCAGGGTCTATTGATAACATTATCTCTGAGGAGGTAGTGAGGAAGTTAAAATTAGAGAAGGTACCCCACACTAATCCTTACAAGGTGACATGGCTGAATAAAGGGCATAGTGTTCTTGTGAATGAGCAGACAATAGTGGAGTTCTCCATTGGAGGGTACAAGGACAAGTTGATTTGTGATGTGTTGCCCATGGATGCATGCCATCTTCTATTGGGAAGACCATGGTAGTATGATAGAGGAGCCATCTATGATGGAAAGGAGAACACTATCTCATTCAAGAAGGATGGAAAGATATTCAAACTGTAGTCACTGTCAGATGAGGAAGAAGGATAGTCAAAGACCCCTAGTGTCTTGTTAAGTAGTGGCAAGGAGTTTATCAACACTCTACAACAATGAGGGGAAGGATATGTGGTCATGGTGCAACCCAAGGAGGAAGATAAGACTAAGAAAATAGTCATACCAAGAGTAGTCCAAAAGTTGCTTGAACAGTTCAAGGATATAGTAAGTGATGGAACACCAGCAACCTTACCTCCAAAGAGAGCCATTAGTCATCAGATTGACTTCATACCAGGGGCTTCATTTCCAAACAAAGCAGCTTACAAGCTTACACCAGATCAGAACCTAGAAGTAGCTAGACAAGTGTAGGAGTTGTTAGACCAAGGACTAATTAGGAAGAGCATCAGTCCATGTGCAGTACCAGTGGTCTTAGCAACCAAGAATGGTGGTAAGTGGAGGCTATGCACTGATTCTAGGGCTATAAATAGAATTACAATCAGATATAGGTTCCCTATTCCTAGGATTGAGGATTTGATGGATTGTCTTGGAGGAGCTCAGTATTTCACCAAGTTGGATCTCAAGAGTGGATACCATTAGATCATAATCAAAGATGGGGATGAGTGGAATACAACCTTTAAGACAACTAATGGGTTATATGAGTGGAGAGTTATGCCATTTGGCCTCTTAAATTCCTCTAGCACATTCACGAGGCTCATGAATGAAGTGCTTAAGGATTTCATAGGTATATTTGTGGTGGTATATCTAGATGATATACTCATCTTTAGAAAGACAACAAAAGAACATCTAAAGCATGTGGAGTTGGTTCTTAAAAGATTGTAGGAGGAGAGGTTAGCCATCAACCTAGAAAAATGTGAATTCTTCAAACAAGAGCTTGTGTATTTGGGGTTTGTAGTATCCCAAGGATCATTGAAGATGGACCCAAGCAAGGTGGAAGCTATCCTAAATTGGCCTACACCAACCACTGGGACAGAGGTAAGGAGTTTTCATGGGTTAGCTTAATTTTATAGGAAGTTTATAAGGAACTTTAGTGGCATATGTGCACCAGTACTTGATACAATCAAAGGTGGCCTAAAAACTAAGTTTAAATGGACTCTTGAAGTAGAGAAAGGTTTTGAGAAACTGAAACAAGAAGTGGCAACTCAACCCATCCTTTTGTTACCTACTTTTGATAGGTTATTCACTGTGGAATGTGATGCCAGTGGAATTGCAGTAGGAGTACTAAGCCAAGAAGGAAGGCCTATAGCTTTCTTTAGTGAAAAGCTCAATGAAGCTAAGAAAAAGTATTCTACCTATGACCTAGAACTATATGCTCTAGTATAGTCACTTAGAAAGTGGAGGAATTATCTTCTACCTAAAGAGTTTGTAGTGTTTACTGATAACCAGGCACTTAGCTACATGAACACACAAGAGAAGTTGAGCAATAGACATTTTAAATGGATGGAATACCTCCAAGCCTTCACATTTACCATCAAGCACAAGAAGGGACAGTTGAACAAGGTGCAAGATGCATTAAGTAGAAGGTTGCTGATAGTGCAAGAGATACAAATAAAGAGCATTGGGATAGAAAGTTTCAAGGATCTCCATGGAGAAGATGAAGACTTCTCTGAAGCATATAAGGTATGTTCTGATTTTGAGAATCATTTTCATAGTCAATTCTCAGAGTATACATTGCAGAGTGGAATTTTGTTCAAGGGAAATCAGTTATGTGTTCCAAAAGGTTCAAAGAGAGAGAATCTTATCCAAGAGAAGCACAATGGTAGTCTTAGTGGTCATTTTGGTATCAACAAGACACTGGAATTAGTGCAGAGGTTCTATTATTGGCCCAAGCTGACAAGGGATGTCAAAAGGTATGTGGAGCAGTGTGTAGTTTGTATGAAAGCCAAGGGGGGAGCTAGCAATGCAGGTTTGTATCAACCTCTACCCATTCCCAATAGACCATGGGAATGCATTAGCATGGAATTTTTGGTAGGACTCCCTAAGAATAAGATAAGGTTTGATAGTGTCTATGTGGTGGTAGATAGGTTCAGTAAGATGAGTCACTTTGCTCCTTGTAAGACCACCCATGATGCTAGCTATATTGCTCATCTCTTCTTCAAAGAGATTGTGAGGATCCATGGATTTCCATTGAGCATTGTCACAAATAGGGATGTGAAGTTCATGAGTCATTTTTGGAAGACTCTATGGAGCAGATTAGGTACTAACTTTTCTTTTGGATCAGCCTACCATCCTCAGACATATGGACAAACTAAGGCGATAAATAGAGTGTTAGGTAACCTTCTCAAGTGCCTCACCAAGGAGTATGGACAAACATGGGACTTGGTCATATCACAAGCTGAATATTCCTACAATGATAGTGTGAATAGGACCACAGGCAGAAGTCCTTTTGAAATAGTGTATGGAATGCACCCAATAGGTGTGTGTGAACTCAGAAATTTAGGAGCTATGGAGGATTGGAGTGGCCATGCTGAGGATTTCTCTCAGACCATGAAGGAGATTCAGGAGCAAGTGAAGAAGACAATTACAGAGGCTTCTCACAAGATGAAAGCTAAGGTGGATATGTCTAGGAAAGATCTACAATTCATAGTGGGGGACTATGTCATGGTCCATCTCAACAAATCTAGGTTGCAGAAAGGAACATCAACCAAGTTGCAGATGAAGAGAGTGGGACCATGTCATGTGTTAGCCAAATATAGGAAGAATGCCTACAAGGTGGAGCTACTTGCAGACTTAGGAATTTCACCAGTGTTTAATGTGGCTGATTTGATCAGGTATAAAGGACCGGTCACTGACTTGGATTAGAAAAGTGTGGATGTCTTGACGGATTTGAGTAACATAGCCTTACCTCCTAAAGACAAGCTGCAAGTAGAGAGGATCTTGGAATCAAGGGTGAAGAAGTCTACCTGGCATAAGGAATACAAGGAACATCTCATCAAATAGAAGGACAAACTAGAATCTAAGGCTACATGGGTGGATGAAGCTCAATTCAAGAAGTAGGGTATTGATTTATCTCTGATCTCTCCCCACATTCCTTAGTGTTTGTGTAGAGGGGGTAAGAATGGTGTAAGAGCACCCATAGGTTACCATAGTTTGTCTAGAAGGTCATGTTTTGGCAATTTGTTTAGGCCAACTTATCATCTATTCATGCTCATTTATGGTTGTGCCTTAGTGGAATTTTTGATTGGGTGTTGATCATCTGATGAAGGTCATGTTGACCATTGGATAGGCTTAAGGTTTTTGCACAAGTGAGGTTTTGACCTTTTAGACCTTTTAGGAGTTTCTTTTCAAATTCTTGCAAATAAGCTCAATGGAGGCTACAAGTGGCCTAGGTGAGTCCAAAGGAGAAGGTAACTATTTTAGAGACCCTATTTATGGGATGCCTTGGCATTGGAGTGGGGTTAGAAGCATTTGTTATGTTTGAAGTTTTGTGAATTCAAGAAAAGCAATTGTGTTTGAGAGTGAATTTTCTGATTTTTGCATTGTAGTGAGGCTTTAATGGATTGATCATGGCACTGTAATTTGTGTAGGGTGTAGAGTATTTATTCTTTGAGCTTTGTGTGGCATTAGTTAGTTTCTTTACTGAGTTTCAAGCATTGTTTGTAATTAGTTTGGTTTTCATACTATTACTAGTCTAAACCAGGCAGTTTTGTGAGAATGGAGTGTTAGTTCACTTTCCCACAGTACAAATCGTACGGCCCTTTGGGGATAGTGAATAGACTCCATGGATGTACATATGGTAGGGTTTAGGGCCTTTGAAAACATAGCAGTTATTGTGGAAGTCTTGCCCTAGGTGAGCCAGGGAAGTGCCCGGCTAGGAAAGACCTTAGTGCAGAGCACTTGATTTGTAGGGGTGTCAATTTCCTGAAGAAATTACCTTTTGGAGAAGCCAGGTACGAGTCCTTCCAAGACATGGTAAGGAGAAAGAAACCCCAACTATCCATCTAGTGAGGGGAAGAATTAACAGTTTGCATAGAAGTCAAGAAAGGGCTAAAAAGGCCTAGTTTTGCTCATTTTCAAGTTAGTGTTTTGTACGGACAGCTGAGACCCAAGACCCCAAAATTCCTTGAGGAGTGGGCATATGAATCAGGAATTCTAAGAAAAGATTGGGGGTTCTTTGGAATGTTTTAGGAAACAAACCTGATTTCTCAGAGAAGGAGACCTAATAGGGCTCCTAGGGCTAGTAGCCTTTTAGGCCTAAATGAGGGTTTAGTGGAAGCGACTAGGAAATGGAGTCAGGTGGACCCTCAAGAACCAAAGTAGGATGGATTGAAGTCATTAGAAACACCTCCACACCCCTGCAAAGATAAATTCAAGATTTTGGAGGTTTGTAGCCTTTGGAGGTTTGTAGCCTTTAGGGTGGATTAAGGGCTAAGGTTAGAGTTGCAATATGGTACCAAGGTGGGCTTGGTAGGAGCAATCATGTTGGTAGTAGAGGTTGGCAAAGCGAGACCATGGGATCCTAAGTAAGGAAAGGTCCTATAGGTTGAAGTGCTGGAATGATACACCTTAGAGGTCTTCCAACAAGACCTAGAGCATGAATCAGTGATCGATTCATCCAACCTCCCTATCAATACCATTCTCACTCATTCAATTTCACTCACTAGGTATGTGCAGGATCATGATGGGCCAAAAAGTGGCAATATGATGGGTATGTGGCTGACGACTCTTTTTTAACTCAAAATTGATAAAAGAAAAAGGGTTTTTAAAGGAGATTCTCATATTTCCACCAATATAAATTATTCCTTACTTTGAATTTAATAAGTAATTATTATTCATTTTCTATTTGAATTACGACTAAAGTGTTGATTGATAGGCTGATTGAAAAACATCTTTAGCTTTCAAATGGTATCACATTTTTTGAATCAAAAACATGCATCACATTCTATGCTTCACATACTATAGGATTAAAAAAAGAAAAATTGAATTTCATAAACTTTTGACCAAGTTGAGGTGGCCAAACATATGAGTTTTTTTATTTTTTAAAAGTTGTAATAAAAAATTCATAATTAATTATTCACATGGAAAAAAATTACAAAAAAATATGCATCACATCAGGACATGAGTCCTCTACTTATATATAAAATCTTATAAAAAAATATTATCATTTTATTATGCTTAGGGTGGTCAGACGGACACCTACTTCTTATTTTTTCCCTGAAATTTAAGTACTACTACATTAAAATTTCAAAATTTCACCAAATAGATTTATTTAAAAAAAAAAAAAAACCTCATATTTTAGAAACTATATTCAATTTTCTATAGATTCTATTCTTACATATTTTTGAAATAATATAGATAACTTATTCAAAATTTTACATCAAGTTGCCTCACTCTAATTTTTCTGATTTTTTGCCACTTACGGACCTATTCTTTCCATGATGATCCTGCACATACCCCACTACTCTATAATACTCTTGTAACACTTGCAGACTCAAACACTCTATCTTCCCTATGAAACCCTAAGCAAGATATCATTTCAATGCAAATTCTTAGCTTTCAAAAATGGGTTCACCTACCCTTGTTGACATTTCTCAATAGCCTAGACATAAATACAATCAATTTCCATAAAAGGAAATGGAGACTGACCCCACAAGTGTATTTTTAAAAGTACCCATAGAAATAATTTATATAAAAAATATCTATAAGTTTATTCATGTTCCCCTAATAGAAATAAATCACTCCAAATTTAAGACTTTGAGGCATATCCTTCTACTACCACACACACAAAACTACCTACCCCCATACAAGAATAGGTCAAAGAAATGAATAGTTATTTTGATAGAATTTTGAAACTTCACTACACAAGAAGAATAGGTCTACATCATACTTATTTAGTTTCATAATACATCTACCTAGATTAACCCTACAATGTAACAAAGGATGTAATCAAGGAAATAATAAACTTGTGGGCACACAGGGAAGTAACTTTGAAGAAAACTATTAAGACTATGGATGTCATAAAGCTAATCGGAGTAACTTATGACATAAGAATCCTTGATTTCACAAAGATAACCAATCTAGTATTCAAGTATTCCACCATGGTCATCACCTCCAAGTTTTATTTTATAAACATGGAGGACTTACCTACCGACACTAGCATTCATGTAACTTACTAGATGGTAATAGAATAAAAAGATATCAACCTATGTGAGGTCCTATAATAAGAGATACTAGAAAACATACAATGCACAAATAAATCCCACTATAAGTTTAGGTATAGGACCTTTCTAATATGCCTCACCATATATATCATACAAGAGCTACCAACCATTGTGGGAAAAACTTGGAACACCTTCTGACAAGTTGTAGCCCAAACATAGCACAATGTCAATAACTTTCATGATGACCAATCATATGTTGGAAGTTTTGAAGTCTGTCATTATTGATGTAGCTTAGAAACATGAGCATGAAGTGTACATACATTGGTTGATTCGACTAACCCAGTATTTTCATTGATGTCAACATTATGCAGAAGCATTTTTTCATGTAATTTCTATACTACTAACTATACTAGAAATCTAATCTATTAGGAATTTGGCTAAGTGTTCTCTATTAATGATGTTGTGGTTTAGTGCATCATTTTTTTTCTATGAACTTCACTACAGGGTATGTCCAGGATCATCATGGAAAAAACAAGCCCTTAAGTGGCAAAAAATTTAGAAAAATCAGAGTTAGAAATCTTGATGTAAAAATTTGAATAAGTTATCTATATTATTTGAAAAATATGTAAGAATAGAATTTGTTTAAAATTGAATGTAGTTTCTAAACTACTAGGTTTTTTTTTTTAAATTTATTTGGTGAAAATTTGAAATTTCAATGCAGTAGTACTTAAATTTCAGGGAAAAAATAAGAAATAGGTGTCTATCTGACCACCCTAACCACAATAAAATGATAACATTATTTCTAAGATTTTAGATATAAGTAGAGGACTCATGTCCCGATGTGATGGATATTTTTTTGTAATTTTTTTCGAAGTAAATAATTAATTGTGATTTTTCTATTACAACTTTTAAAAAATAAAAAACTTGTATGTCTAACCACCTTAACTTGGTCAAAACATCATGATATTCATTTCTTTCTTTTTTTAATCCTATAGTATGTGAAGCATAGAATGTGACACATGTTTCAAATTCAAAAAATGTGATACTATTTGAAAGTTATAGATGTTTTTCAATCAACCTATCAATCAGGACTTTGGTTGTAATTCAAATAGAAAATAAATAATAATTATTTATTAAATTCAAAGTAAAGCATAATTTATATTAGTGGAAATTTGAGAATATCCTTTAAAAAACATTTTCATTTCATCAATTTTGGGTAAAACAAAAGTTGTCAGCCACATACCCTATAAAAACCCATCATATCGCCACTTTTTGGCCCATCATGATCCTGCACATACCCTACAAAAAGAGGTATAACTCTATGATTTTAACCATATCATTATGACTAGCTTATATACCTATATTCAAGGTCTCATGAAGTTTTGTGAAGCATACTGAAAGATATCAATGATAGAGTTTAACTCTATATATCACTGTCATCTCTCTATTCAGTATATCAATGTGGGAGATTGCACATTTCCTTAAGAAGGATGTTTTTGTACTATTGTTTTAAAGTTAGTATCATTGATGTCGGTGAAATGTGAAATTGCAGAAAGATTGAATCTAGAAGTTGCATGTATTGGGAAGCATATGTGTGATTGGAATTTTTTGTTATTAGGTCCAATTCCTAGTTGACCTAATACATGATATGTGCTGAGAAGATTAAATATACATTGTGGATGTTAGTTGGATCTATTTCAGATCCATCCTGACTTAATTTAAGTATTCCATGTTTTCTTAGGTGTGAAGATGATTTTGAATCATGTGTGGTGTCGATAAAAGCTATTTTGGATTATTTTTATTTACATCTAATTAGGTTGACCTAATTGATATGTGGGAATGAAATTAGATATATATATATATATATATATGAGATATTTTTGTGTCAAGAAGATAGATGAGTGAGCATAAATGAAATATCAGGTGCCAATGGTCTCATATGATGAAAACATGTAAATTCAGTGGTAAGAGTTCAAAATCAAAATGGATTTGTTGAGCGACTACTAAGCAGAGTAGTAATTTATATTTAGAGCTTCAAAGGAACTAAAATATAGCACAACAAAGGTGTACATTGTACTAGTTCATACTTTGGTTGTGAGCCATTTTTGTATTTTATTTAACTTTGATTGTGAGCCTTATAAGGACAGTGTGTCCTATTAGTGAGCCCCTATAATATACTATATCTAGATATAATATATTGTGAGCTAATCCTTAGCATGATTTTTCCCATTTTGGGTTTTCCATGTAAAAATCCTAGTGTTCATGTGTTATGTGACTTTGTGGATGCTTCATACTTTCATTCTTTATTTCTAAATTAATGTTTTTTAGTGATTGGATAAGTTGTGTTCAAAATTTTATTAGAATATTGATTCAACTCCCCTCTCAATATTCTTAATGTTCAACAATTGGTATTAGAGCTTGGTTCCTTCAAAAAATCCTAATAGCTTGAGGAAGATCTTGGAAGATTGAACACATAGCATATAAGAAGTGTCATGTTCCTCCAAAAGAAATTTCTACAATTGAATATGTAGAAGATGACTACATGTTTGAAAAAGAACTTAAGGCTGCTCTTGAAGATCTTGATAGAGTTGAAACTGAGAAAAAGAGTTTGAAGAAAATCCTAGGAGAAGCAAATGAATGCATAAAAAAATGAGAGAACAAATTAATAATTTTAGAGAAAGACATAGGGAAGACAATATGTAGTTGAAGCAAGAAAATGAATAGATCACTGGACTGAAAGTAAATTGGGAGAAAAAGGAAGGATTGAGGAATGTATGAATGCATTGGTACAAATCAAGACTGAAGAATGCTCTAGATTTGAACAAGAAGTTGTAAATATTAGATCAGATCTAGAAAAGGAAAGAATACATGAGGACAAATTAAAAATAATTACTACAATGCTTGATTAGTTGATTGCAATACAAAAAACCTCTAAGGACAAAGGTGGTTTGGAACTTGAAGAAGGGAAAAATTCAAAGGAAAATTGGACACCTACCAAGGCTAACAATCAAAAGAAGATTCAAGGAAATAGGAGAAAATTTAGAAATTAAAGAAGCAATACTATAATACCTTCTATTAGATGACCAAATTCTCAAAGGTACCCATGTTTCAATGGTATATTTTTTTCATGCAATAAATATGGATAAAAAGCAATAGAATGTAGAAGTAGAATGAAAAAAATTGTTGGATCCTTCTCTAGAAAATATTTTGCATACATGAAATTTAGACATAGAAGCTATGAGTGTAGAAATCAGATGATGAATATATATACTACTGGGAGAATGTTTCAATCTCTCAATGGATATTGCTATACATGCAATATATTTGGAAATGAGGCTAACCAGTGTAGATCAAGAATGAAAAGAAGTCAAATATGTTAAACATGTGCAAGAAAACTGAGAGGGGGGGTGAATTAGTTGTCACAAAATTAAAACTTAAAACTTCAACACTTATTCATTCTATAACCATGTTGTTTTGTTATTAATTAAGAGCATAAAACACAAACTATAGAAAGAAAATCAACATGATGAACACCATATTTTTATGTGAAAAACCCAAAGAGGGAAAAACAATAGCGAGGGTTAACTCACAATATAAAAGATTATAAAACAAAGGCTCAATGCCCAGAAGAGGACTCACTGTACAAATACAAAGGCTCACTACCTACAGAAAGGATTCACTATCCAACAGGGAGGCTCACTGCCTACAGATACAAAAGAGAACAAAAGATCCACCATAGAAATTAATGCACATCCGTAGGATTATAGAAACCTTTAGCTCACTGCCTTCAACGCACTAAAAAACTACTATCACAACACACACACACTTTTGCTCTTATGATTTGTGGCTCACTTTCATTTGCATCACATTTTCATACAACTCTTCACACTTCGACTTTCTTTGATACCATCCTCAACCTTCGAAACTTTCTCCAAGGTCAGCCAAAAATACCTCATTTCATAAATTCAAAATAGGTTGGCAACTCAAAATTCTCAAGACGGAAAAAAAAAGTGGACCAATAAAAAAATTATCCAAGACTGAAAAATAATGTCTCAAATCAATAACACGCTTCCTCAAATTAATTTTATTCTTTGAATGAAGTGTAAACACTAGGTCGGCCAAACATAATGAAAACACAAATAATCATTGATCTACATGCTTCCGTAGATAGGAAATAAAATCAAAGAGTTTAAATTGCATAAACAAATTAAATCCTATCAAGCACCATGAAGTACAAACTAGAATGAAAAAAAAAATAGTAAACAAATAACATGCAAACTGATTTTCAAACTAGTGTTGATTGATCTCCATGGCTCTTCTCCACCTGCACAAGGATGCAAGATTTCGAAGGTTGAATGTTGGAAGAATGTTGGTTGCTCAATTCTGCAGCATAACAATGTGGATGAAAGATGGAAGATTCCAGAATGATTTTGACAGAGTGAGGATACCTAAGAATCAACCTCCTAAATGAATTGTGAGAGGTTGTATTTATAGAATTTTCAAAAACTTCTGATTGGCTGATATGATCAATGGCTGTGATAATTCATGACAGATCGAACGGTTGAAGAAAGATGAAATTGAAGGAGAAAATAGAAGAAACCTAAAACCAGATTTTTCTATTTTATTATGAAAGAGGAAAAAGAAGAGAAGATAAGAAATCATCTTTCTTTAAAAGAATAAAAGAAAGATTTAAAAGCTAATAAATAATTAATTAAAAAAATCAATTATTTATTTGTGGAGGACACTTCAACTTTTCTTAATTAAATAAAATATTTAATTAAGCTTTTAAAAGCAGAAGAAAGTTGGTGATAAGAAAAGAGCTTTAATCATGTTTTATTAAAAAAAGCAGAAGATCTCATAATTAAATAAAATATTTAATTATAATATGAGAAGATTGCACAATTAGGTTAAAATACCTAATTTTGATTTAGAAAGAAAGCATAAGATATTTTTAATTAAATAAGATTTATTTAATTAAATCACTTTTATGAAATTAATTAAATGAAACATTTAATTAATTAGAAGAAGAATTAAAATAGAAGAAAGAGAAATATTTAAATTTAATTAAATCAAAAGATTTAATTTAAATTCAAACAAATGATAATTAATTTAAATAAATAGAATGTATTTATTTAAATAATTAAGTGGACATATGAAAATAATTAAATAAAATAAATTTATTTAATTATGGAAGAATAAGATGAATGAACAATATAATTAAATTAATTAATTTTTAATCATATGTAGAGGACCTTAGAAAACTAATTAAATAATAAATATTTAATTAATTGCCAGGATTATAGACATGACCATTTTTATGCGTATACATTTTGCCCCTCTTTGAAGTGATGTTCGAGATGATGAGATTTGTGTCGAGTAACATCATTTCAAAGAAATTAAGGTATGGATAGAGGAAAATGGATAATGATATAAAGATAGGATGATGACAGAATGATGATGCCCCCTCGAGAGGATAGGCGGGTTGAACAAACACGGGTAGGCTCTCGAAATGAAATGATAACGATAGATAGGATGATGCAAGATAGAAAGTGGATGAAGGAGATGAATTATATGTTATGCTGCAATGAAAGATGAGCAACCATGATGTTTGATATAGCACCAGACGTTATGCACCAAGGTATAAGGACCAAGGTGATGATGTGTCTCATGCCCCAGCGTAATACAACCTTGTCTAGACGTATGAGGAAAGAGGCTTAGAGCATTAAAGTCCTAATGCACAAAAGGTATTATGTGACCTTAGATGCAAAGGATAATGCAAAAAGATATTCCAACACACACAAGATATGAATATTAGCTGGAATGATATGGATTTGATACAAATGCAAGATAAAATGATAAAACACACAAGCAAGCAAGCAAGCATGCACAAATGATACAAAAACAAACAAGGAATTGCCCCCGTCAAGCTGTAAACCGTTGATTGATTGATTGATGTTGAATTGGATAACTTTGCTTCTCGCGATTGAAAAACAAAGAGTAGATGTGGATAGTGTTGTCATTGTTGGGAAGCGATATATCCCTAGAGCAACACAAGGATGATGATAATTGATTGGTTGATTGGTTGATTTGGTTTACGACAAGATTAGGATCAAGACCAAAGGATGTGATTGGATAATTTGACAAGATTGATCGACTTGATTGGTATGGATTAAGGATTGACTTGCATTTGGATTATGGCTTGGATTGATTGAAGATGATTTGATTGATTTGAAGAAACTATTTGTAATGATATGATGATTGATTGGATGATAGGATGTGATGAATTGAATAGAAGAATTGATGTGATTGGAATGATTTTAGGTTGAAGTGATTTGATTAGATAATCGATTGATTGAATTGAAGAATTGATTTGATTGGAATGATTGTGATTGAGTGGATTGGTTGCAATGGTTTGGATGAAGATGATTGAGTTGGTGGAATGGATGAATGATTGGATAGAAGAATTGGAATAATTTTATTGTTTGGATTTTTGTTGGCTATTTGATTTTTTTTTGTATTTTTTTCAGGACTTTTTCTGATTTTTTTTTTTGTATTTCTTCAGGACTTTTTCTGATTTTTTTGTAGTTTTGAGATGTTTTGATTTTTTTGGAGTTTTGAAATGTTTTGATTTTTTGGATTTTTGAGAATATTTGGAGGCGTCAAAGGATGAAAATTTGAGTAGCCTTTGTGCTAGATACCAATGACAAGGGGAAAACCAAGTCTAGGTGCAAGGGTGATGGGATTGATGGATGAAAGGGTGGGTGATGGGATAAGGGATAAAAGACTCATGATATATGCATGGATGGAAAGGATAAGTCATAGTGAATGAAATGGATGTATGCATCATAAGAGAGAAAGGATGTGATTTCCAAAGACTATGTTGCATAGGAATAACATGCCCCATTCTAGGTACAAGACTTAGGATTTTCATGACAGCTTATGGCAATAGGATAATGACATGATTGTTTGAAAGGATGAGGTATATCAAGAGATACTCAAAACATGTTTCAACATTTTGCCCCTATATCTTCATCAAGATCAAAAGAAGAAGGGTGGATGAATGAATTCGCTATGATAGGTATGTATGATGGCTAAAGATGGTAGGTAGGATGGAAATGATATGACATGAAAATGATAGGTTGGATAGATAAGACATTGTGCCCCCAAGTGTAAGTGGCATAGAAGATCAACCTACACATAATGCCTATTTGCTAGGTTTTCATCATGGTACTTATCTAGGGCGCCTGTTTACCAGGTTTTCACCATTGGACGAAGGAATTTCTCTTTACTCTTTTTTTTTGTTTTATTCTTTCTTTTTTAAATTTTTGAATTTTTGGATAGGAGAAGGTGAATATGGATAGGAGGGAATCAAGTGTCTAGTTCTTGAAAGGTGACAGTCCCACTAGATATGGATGTCATTGCATGGACCATGTCAAGTGCTCATAGATGTTGGTAAGGGATGGATTAGGTAGATGGCGGATTATGAAAGGCTTATGCAAGAATGGATGGGGAATAGTGGATGATGATGTGGATTGAAGAGGACTTGTGCAAAAGGATGGATGCAAGGTTTATACAAAAGCATGGACCATAGGAAGGTGGTTGGGAAGATATGTAGGATAGTAGTTGAAGGATGGGGGGATGGAGGTATGTGGAATTGTTGTGAAATGGAAGGGAACCATGACCAATGGTTGCACACACTGTGATAAACGTTGAAGTTTTTGATGTGGATGGGGTGTAGGAAGCAATGAAGATGTTTTGCTTAGGAGGTGGAGGGTGAAGTGATTTAGGTACCCACATAGACTTAGTATTTCTATGATTTTTATTTTGCTTGTGGGTTTTAGGAATTTGAGACTTTTGAATGGAATGAGAATGTGGGATGGAAGTGGATGGTTGGGATTTTTGTGATGTAAATGCCTCATTTAACTTGATTTCTTTTTTCTTAGGTACCCAAACCATTTTAGTTTTGGTCTTTTCTTTTGGAGGTATGGGCTTATATACCTTTTTGGATGTATTTTGATTTGAGTTTTTATATTGATGTCCTAAGGCATGAGAACCCTTAGGATTTTTGACTTTACAAGTAGAGGTATCGAAATTATTTCTTTTGAATCCCATGGATATGGTGGAATGGGTGGAAACTTCATGTTTATACAATGTGTGCTTTTGTTGGTCATGATTAAGATGTTTAGAGTATTTATGGATAAATGGATAAAAGGATTGAATGGTGGGGATATTAGGTGTTGGGAGAAGTGGAGGTAGATTAGATGGAGGTATATTAGGAGTTGGAAGCAATGGTGGCCGATTTGATGGAGGGATATTAGGAGTTGGAAGCAATGGCGGCAGATTTGATGGTGGAAGGTGTATGGTCACATGCTTTTGACA
The DNA here is from genome assembly GCA_007258455.2 of Sequoia sempervirens. Lineage (NCBI taxonomy): Eukaryota > Viridiplantae > Streptophyta > Pinopsida > Cupressales > Cupressaceae > Sequoia > Sequoia sempervirens. The sequence goes on from VDFB02344688.1 coordinate 22,843, forward strand.
TTTGTAGGATGATGGAGGGGGAATGGCCACATATGTTTTAGGGATACGATAGGATTTATGATGGAAAGTGGACTTAGGATGCATGGAAGAAGTACCAACATATTTAGGTTGTTGTCCTTGGGGTGTAGGTCCAAGGTCATAAGAGCGTGGAGGGACTTTGACATGGATGGGCTCCAAAACATCTTGTTCATGAAGGTCTAGAACTTTACCTTGGTGGTTCATGTTTTGGAGTGTGCAATGGACAATGAGACTAGGTGTAGGTAGAACACTAGACACGAGTTCCCTCTTGGATGGAGAAGATGAAGCAAGGAAAGATAATGGTTTTTGTTGTTCTAAGGAGGAACATTCATGAATGAGGGTGGAAAGACCATTAGGATAGGATGGAGGACTTTCAATGGGGTCGATAGTGGGTGATGGAGGATCATTAGGATCTTGATTAGCATTGTGTTCACTTAGATCCAAGGTATTTGTTTGATCTTCTATGTTGGCTTGGGAGGCATGTGTCTCATCAAGGGAAATGGATGTTGATAGATCATGGATAGGACTAGGTGGAGGTGAATTTGGAATATCTTTCTCATGGATGGGTATAGGATCAAGTTGCTCATGCATAGGCTCTTCGTCATTATAGATATCATCTTGATCATAAAAATGATATAGATTATGGATAGGTTGGATGAAAATGATTTGATCTTGATTAGGACTAGGTCTTGATGTTTCCACATGCTTGAGAGTAGACTCTTGACATGCCTCTTGGGTTGCTTGAATGGAAGTGGAAGGAGATGACTCTTGAATGGGCTCAACATGTTCTAGATGGTCAACAACATGGAGGCATGATGGAGGTTGACTTAGACTTAATGGGGAAGACTCTTGAATGGGATCAAGGGGTTGTGGATGACATGGTTGACTTGAAGGACTTGGCATGACATTTGAGGACTCTTTTGTTTGTTCAAGTATATGTGTTGAATGACATGGTGACAATTGATTCCTTGCTTGTAGCCCTTGGGTCACATCCTTTGGAGGCGTAGGGGTGGATTTAGGTAATCCCATCAATTTATTTTTTATATATCTATATTCAGGGGTGTGACTTGATTTAGAAAGTAAAGAGGCCAATGAATCAGGACTCGGTTGTGGTGGCTTATGGATAGGCTTTTGATTGGATAGTGGTATGATATACTTAGAGGGTGAATGACCTAGATTAGTGTTCCCCTTGTCAATGGTTGCATGAGAACTTAAAGGCTCTTGATTTTGTTTCCCAGGTGGACTTAAATTCACATGCGTTTGTCGTGATGTGGTTTGATAGGTTGATGTGGAATTGTCATTCAAAGAAGTGGATTGATTAGATTGGTATGAGGTGGAAAGGGATGACACATTAGGTTGAGGTGGAATTGGTTGATAATGAATGGATAGGGGATGATGTTGTGGTTGTTGGATTTGACATGTGGCTATGAGGTATTTGGCTTGAATTACGAGGTATTGGATTTGAGGTGAATTGTTTGCTTGAAGTTTTTGGATAATTTTATGGGCGCTTTGAATGAATTTTTGGGATAAAAGTGCTTGACTTGTTTTAGCCTCATGAAGCATGTGGACAAGCTCTTGTGCCATGTCTTCCCATGTTTCCATGGTGTAAAATGATGTTGATTGGATTAAAGAAATGACAATGCTTAGGATATGATGTGGAATGATAAGATTGGGTGATTTGGATGATGTGGCAAGAGTTTATTGGAAACTTGACTTGGGCACTATCAAACACAATATTTCACATGTAAATGCATGAACACACACACCAAGCACAATGATAAGTTTGTCTTCCAAGATTAGATGTTATGATTAAGCAAACACTTGAATACACAACAACAAGCCTGATGACTAGTCAAGTGGGGTATGGCCAATTAGGTCTCAAGTGAGTTTTCACAAGGTTGACTAGGGATGATTTTGAAAGAAAAATTCTGCCAATAAGCCGGGAGAAAGGGGTAACCCACCCTTCACCTTCACTTCCCAAAGGTATAAAGTTCTTTGGGGCTTAGCTCAGAGTGACAAGATTTCAACTTCCAAACAAGCGTGTCTTTCGATTCACACTTTGATTGAGGTCGTCCCTTGGAGGGGTGTGTGCTCCAAGCAGGCCTCCTAAAAAGGGTTTTGACAAAAGCGAACCAAGTGAAGTGTTTTGGAAGACACCCACTTGATTCACGCTCACAGTGATTAATTTCCCTTTAGAAATTGAAATGTTTAGAAGAAAACAATGAAGCACTCGTTCTTTTTAGATCCCAAATCAAGATGTGATGGAAGACAATGGTAAATTTTAGACCCAATTTTTGAAATGTGATTGAAGACAAGATTTTTTGTTTTAAACCAATTGCAATGATGTGATCAAACAAGATTTTATTTTATGTCCCAAATTGAAAGATGTGACAAACAAGATTAAGAGATGAATGATGAAACAAGTGCACCTGGTTATTTTCGCTTTCCAAATTTTTGATGTGAATGATATTGCTGCTACTAGAGCTCCTTATGATCACCTACAAGATAAAAAAACAATATTATAATGCAGCCAAAGAAAAGAAAAAGAAAAGAAAAAGACAAGTTCATCAGAAAATTTCAATTTCAGATACTTTTGACAGAGCCGAATTATATTTTAGTATTTTGATGATTTTTTTGATCTGAAAAATAAAAAATCAAAGAAAAGACCCCTACTAATTTTCTGAGAGCTTTCCAGAAATGTAAAGAAGTAAGAAAAATTCCCTGTTTTGCTCTCAGAATCGCGGATTTATGAAAACCATACAGAAAACAAAGATTGAACTTTTTCGCATTGTATTTGACCTCCAAACTAAATATGTAAAACATAGACCCTTATTATAATTTCATGAGCTTTCCAAAAATGTAAAAATTTCTGAAAAATTCGTCGATTTGCGTCCAAAAAGTCAAATTTATGAAAATACTTAAAATCAAAATAACTTCCACAAAAATGATGATAAACCCTCATTTTTTTACTGTAGCCTCTTGAGATGATGTACAAGGTTCTATAAAAATATTGTAAAAAAATTTGCAGCTGTGTAGAAGATATGAAGAACTTTGTAAAACCTGCGGTTTTGTCCAAAAATTGTCAGATCTGCAAAACAAAGTTAGTAAAAACCTGCAAAAAACACCATTAAAAGCCTTGTATGCACTACATAAACCCTTGTTTGCACTACAGAAAACCCTTGGATTCTCTAAAATGAGAATTTTCGTCGAAAGTTGAATTCCAGAATGCAAAGTCCTGTCAAAAAACCTGCAGATAAATGTTAAAAATGGGGCAAGGCCCCACGGTGGGCGCCAATTTGTATGATAGGTAAATAAAATCAAAGAGTTTAAATTGCATAAACAAATTAAATCCTATCAAGCACCATGAAGTACAAACTAGAATGAAAATTAAAAAATAGTAAACAAATAACATGCAAACTGATTTTCAAACTAGTGTTGATTGATCTCCATGGCTCTTCTCCACCTGCACAAGGATGCAAGATTTCGAAGGTTGAATGTTGGAAGAATGTTGGTTGCTCAAATTCGGCAGCATAACAATGTGGATGAAAGATTCGGTGTTTGTGAGTGAGGATGTAGAATCCACCTCCTAAAATAGAATTGTGAGAGGTTGTATTTATAAAGGTGTCAAAAACCACGATTGGGTGATATGATCAATGGGCTGTGATAATTCATGTAGTCGAGCAGTTGAAAGATGAAATTGAAAGAGAAAATAGAAGAACCCTAAAAATAAGATTTTTCTATTTTATTATGAAGGAGGAAAAAGAAGAGAAGATAAGAAATCATCTTTCTTAAAAAGAATAAAAGAAAGATTTAAAGCTAATAAATAATTAATTAAAAAAATCAATTATTTATTTGTGGAGGACACTCAACTTTCCTAAATTAAATAAAATATTTAATTAAGCTTTTAAAAGCAAAAGAAAGTTTGTGATAAGAAAAGAGCTTTAATCATGTTTTATTAAAAGCGAGAAGATCGATAATTAAATAAAATATTTAGTATGATATGAGAAGATTGCACAATTAGGATTTAAAATGCACCTAATTTTGATTTGAAAAAGAAAGTATAAGATATTTTAATTAAATAAGATTTATTTAATTAAATCACTTTTATGGAAATTAATTAAATGAAACATTTAATTAATTAGAAGAAGAATTAAAAATAGAAGAAGAAATATTTAAAATTTAATTAAAATCCAAAGATTTAATTTAAATTCAAACAATGATAATTAATTTTAAATAAATAGAGATGTATTTAAATAATTAAGAAATGGACATATGAAAATAATTAAAATAAAATAGAAATTTATTTAATTATGGAAGAAGAATAAGATGAATGAACAATATAATTAATTGGAATTAATTTTAATCATATGTATAGAGGACAGAAAACTAATTAAATGGCCAAATATTTGTAATTAATTGTTAGGATTATAGACATGACCATTTTTATCATACACTTCCCAGCGAGGAGAGATGACATGCAAGCATGACAACACACTTCCTTAAGCATGATAATAGATCTTAGAATCTTCTAGATACATTTGCAACAAAAAAATAGACTTCAACCACTAAACTTCTTTTACTAGTCCATCGATAGACTATATAAACTTCACACTAAATTATTGAAAAATGACTTCTAAATCACCAATCTTCAAACCTCTTTGCCAGAGCACAGAAAATACCTTCACAAGACATTCCAAATCTGTAAGATCTGAAATGAAACAAAGATAAATTATAGAGCAACAATATTTCTCCCAAACCATAGAATACCAACTTTTTTAGAATAGTTCACGTACCATTGAACATAACTTTCACATACCATCACACTAGAAGCTAAAACTCAAAAGATATCACCACTAAATCACCATTATCAAACCTTCAAGTCCACAAAAGCATCGGATCAACACAAGAGAAATGCAAAGCACATACCAGAGCACATTCTAAACACTTTCAACATTATTTTTTCTCTTCTTTATTTAATTTTCTCAAAATCACTTGGAAACTTATCAAACCAACACATCTGCAACACTATAAAGATATCTCCATGTAATAACAACATCTTAGCAACAACTTATCCATACATGTACAATTTGAAACATACTGAACTATGTTGACATCAATGAAAACATTAATGATAACACCACCAAACTTGCTCATACCTGCAACAATCTCCCCCTTTGTCATTTATGGCAACACATGATATGAAAAACTATCAAAGATAACATCATCCTTCACAATACCAGGAGAACTATTTTTCACATAACTTTTCTATCCCCCTTTGACATCAATGGAAAATATCAACAAATTTGATTACTCCCCCTTAGGAGCACACTCATACTGCAACAATGTAAACCATTTCTACTCCCCCTATGGAGTAGACCCATTTATCAATCCAGATAAATGAAGAATTTGTGAATTCACTAAACTGATGCACCTTCATGTGCACCTAGTTTGAAGGTACAATGACTCCCAAAATCTTCCTAAGATGCTCAAAAGTATCCTTCAAAAGAGCCTTAGTAAATATGTTTGCAATTTGTTCCTTTGTTTCCACATACTCCAATTTGACCTCATTCTTCAACACTTTTTCTCTCAAAAAATGATACTTGATAGATATGTGTTTTGTTCTTGAATGCATAACCAGGTTCTTTGAAATGTTTATTGTACTTGTGTTACATAAAATAGAAATAGGCTCATCACATACCACAACAATGTCCTTCAGTGTCTGCTTCATCCATAAAACATGTGTGCAGTAGGATGTTGCAACAATATAGTCTACTTCTTTTGTGGATAATGAAACCAAGTCTTACTTTTTTCTCAACCATGAAACTAATCCTCCACCAAGAAATAAAGCACTACCACTAGTACTCTTCTAGTCATCTACACATTCAGCCCAATCAATATTTGTATAAGCACTTAGGGTGAAATCATTACTCTTAGGATACCATAGTCCATAATCCATTGTACCTTTCAGATATCTAAATATCCTCTTTATAGTTACAACATGTGCCTCTTTAGGATCTACTTGGAATCTAGCAACTAAACACACTACATGCACAATGTCTAGTTTGGTAGCAGTAAGGTACAACAATCCACCAATCATAGATCTATATTTTCTCTTATCAGTCTTAGCGGATTAAACATCTTTTCTCAATTTACATCCAGTTACCATAGGAGTACAAACCAGTTTGGAATCCTCCATCCCAAACTTCTTCAACAATTCATTTACATACTTATATTGTGAAATGAATATCCCTTTATTAGTTTGATTCACTTGTAGACCAAGAAAGAAATTCAATTCACCAATAATGAACATCTCAAATTCTTTTTGCATTTCTTCAACAAACCTTTTACACATTCCTTCATTTCCACCAAAAATGATATCATCAACATAAACAACTACAATCAACATCTTATTACCTTGCACTTTAAAGTAGAGGTTGCTATCAACAAAACCCTTGTTGAATCCTTGCTTTGTCAAGTATCTATCCAATCTTGCATACCAAACTCTAGGAGCTTGCTTTGGTCCATACAACACCTTCAATTTACAAACCATGTTTGGTTTGTTAGACAACTGAAACCCTTCAGGTTGTTCCATATAAACTTCTTCCTCCAATTCAATATTCAAGAAAGCTAACTTAACATCCATCTAATACACTTTGAAGTCTTTGTGGGTAGAGAAAGCTAAAAACATCCTTATATCTTCCATTTTTGCCATAGGGGAAAATTTTTCTTTAAAATCCATACCTTCAACTTGTTGGGACTGTAAAAATCTAATGTTTTTACATATGTTTTCACTCATAAATTTCCAGATTTGGTCCTACCATATGCATGTTTCACCCGTATTTTTCCATGTTGTCCCATTAATCCATTGGGTCATGCATATTTTGCATTCTGGTTCATATCGGCGTGAGACTACCTTTGTCTCCCTGACCCGTTGTACATTTTTGCTAACATAAGTCTGTGTTTCCTATGGGCAAGAATTATTATTTGTCATAGTGACAATAATTTCCTTGTAGGCACTATTCGGCAGGAGTTTTTCACGATCTTGGCAACTGAGGTAAGTTCACTATTCAGTAGGAGTCTGGTTGTCGATATGATGTTTCATCGAGTACTATATGTCTTGGCGACATGCTTGAGTGTGGTTATATCAGCATGAGTTATGGTGTCGGTATGATGTCCTAGCGAATTCTTGGGGTCTCAGCGACATGCATTATGGGTTCACTTTGGCCAAGTGGGTTGCTTTCAGGCTGAGGTCTTGGCAATTTCTAATTGTCTTGGCGACCGACAAGTGGGGGATGCATATTGGGGGGAGTCATAGCTATCATTGTAAGGTCTTGGCGAGTGACCTTCGGTCTCGCCGACCTTACACATGGATTTTCTTCAAAAGACTTTTGGTGTGAGACATGGCTTTCGGTGGGATGTCATGGCGATCTCTGTATGTCTTACAGACTTTGCACGGGTGTTCACTTCGGCCAGAGTCATAATTTTCAGGATATGGTCATTGCGAAAAGGTCAGGTCTTGCTGAAAATGTTCAAATGGTTTTCTTTCGGCGTAAGGTTGGTTCTCTCTCGTCAATCATATGTGCTCGAGGCTTTCAGCATAACAATATAATCTACGTGATGTCTTGCCAAGGATTGGATGTTATAGCGACATACATAGGACAAAGGATTTATGTCGGCATGAGAACATTATGATCTTGGTGATCTATTGTGGCTCGAGGCTTTCGACAGAACATGTGATTTCTCTATAGGGTCTCCTTGATATCACAGGGCTATACCGAAACATAATGAAGACAAATGGATACTTATTGACTTCGGTGTAGCAAATAGTTTGTTATGCTGAAGGCAAGCAGCATGAGGAACAAAGGAATGCAGGATGATTAACGATTGACGATATAGTTTCCTTCGACATACCTTTTGTGTTGTCTTGGCAACTGGTTCACTAGCGAATAAAAATAGAAATTTGAATGTTGTGGCCGACATGTATACATTTGATGACGGTTGCAGGCCAGCTCGATTGGAGCCTGAATCTTGTGGATGGCCGACATGATATTTCAATATGTTTTATTTTCTCATGTTGGTATATAAATTGGCATCTTTGTAATTGTAAGAAGGGGTTATGAGTTATTTTGATATAGTAGGAAAATTGTATAGATACAGAATAGTAAATTTAACAAATCAGAGGCTATGATGTATGTTTTAAAATGGAGGTATTTATGAATGTCAGTTGATGTTGCTGCACATGTCTAGTATCAGTTATCTATTGAATTTAATAAGAGAATTGCTAAGTTGTCTCCAAGTTGGATTCTTTCTGATTGTTTAAATTGATATGACAAGTTTGTATTCAATTTATCAGTGTACATTTGTTGTACTAGTGTGATCGATTGATTGGTTCTTTCAAGTAAAGACTAAATCCTTTTAGTTAATCATAGTAATCATAGAGATTCAATTGGATTATTCAAGTAGAGCTTAGTAATCACATTCTTGCATGTTTATAAAAGTTGTAAACAAATGTATGCCAGATAATTTGTCTTCTCCATAGAGTGTTGCTCATCTTGATTTCATTTTACTCCGCATACCCAATAAGGCACTGGTCTCTACAATTTCATCATTTGAATTCACTTACTTTCTTTATATCTGTTAATTAAGCATTTTAGATTTTAGTTTAGAAGATTGCTATCAAGTTGGATTTCATTTGTTCACTATTATCTGCCATTGTGGACAAAGCATTTCATAAGGATAATCGTAAGATAAGTATGCTCAATTCAAAAGGTACACCCGCCCACGTTAGTAGCACCTAAAGAGTAGAAGGTTGATTCTTTCGACCTTGTCTATTACCCTAAAGCCTATCAAGAGATTGGTAACCTCTTGAGGCATTCAACCTGTGTTTTTGAGAGCTAAAAAATTGGCGATTCTACTGGGGAATACATTCAGAATCAAGGCCTTAATCATAGAGTCAGGAACTATATACAGACTCTGCTAGGAATAAGAAGCATCAAGTATTTTCTCATTTTTGATAAAAGTTAGTCGACTCTAACAGAAATTTTGCAGTTGTTCATCATGAATGGAAGAAGATTTCAATATAGGGGAGGTCATACATGAGTTCCTGCTAGCAGTAGTAAGTGGACACACAAAGATGATAGAGCTGATAAAGGAAAGATGATCAATGAGGACATGTGCATAATAGACAAAGTAAAATCACCAAGAGCACACTGTGAAACATATAATTGCTATGATACATGGAGAGATGATTCAAGTGCTAAGCCTTGTACCCCAAAAGGTCAAAGAAATCCTTTCCCTTCTCTCGATCCTTAGAAATAGGTTGAACTTGAAGCTAGAAAGAGGAAGGAATATGATCTAGAAATGCAGGGTGATCAAAATGAGCCTATTGATCATGCATCTCCTCAAGAAGATTATGAATCTTTGAGTTTTGAAGAAATCAAAGCGTTGTTTGAATCCCAAGAAAAGGAAAGAAAAGAACAGGAAAAGGCTCGGATGATACAAGCAATAAAAGAATCCAAATTACAGAAAGCACAAGTTACTGATTAGACAGCTGATTGCCCCCCAAAGTATGTACCACCTCATAAGCAGGGTAGTCATGGTGCAGGGCCATCTAATCAATTGAATGCTCAGAAAAATCAGAGAGGGAATCACTACAAGCAACCAAATCATCCACCTCACATTCCCACACAACATACAGGTATGTATCCACCTCCTGGTCAGCATTATATCCCACAACATAATGCATAGTACAATAATCACATGTATCAACATCCACCTATTCCTCCCCCTCACCAGCATACAACCATGATCAGATAGTTTGATTTAGCTAGTTTTCAGTTATATCCTTACCCTATGGAAGGAAATTGGAGGAATATGGTGCCCAAATTTACAAGGAGTAATGCAATCACAACTGAAGAACATTTAAGGAGTTTTAATGTTTTCATCCAAGACATAGATATGCCTTATGAAGATTTACACATGAAGTTGTTCATGATGTCACTTCTTGAAGATGCCAGGGATTGGTTCAACAGCCTGCCAGCATTCTCAATTAATTCTCTCCAGATATTTCAAGAAAAACTCTTAGAGAAATATGGGAATCAAAATGCTCCAGATGCAACTCTTCATGAATTAATGAGAATTCAGAAAAATTAGAATGATTCAATTTATGATTTCAACCAAAAATTCAATAAGTTGCATACTAAAGTACCTCCTAGATCAAGGTTGCCGGATTATATTACATTGAGTGTTTATTTAAATGCATTTGATCCTAAGATAGGGTATGAATTGAGAAGTAGATCCCCAAGAGATTTGGCTGAAGCACAAAAAATAGCACTAACAATTGAAAACAATAGGAAGGCTGCAGGTATAATCAGTAAAAGAGACAACCTGAGGCCTCCTCAGCAAAGCAATAATTATTAGTACAAACAAGAGAATACATACAGAAATGAGAATAGAAATGAAAGGCCAAGGTTGCATGATATGCCTTACAATATAGACTAGAAAGATGGGAAACCTATGGTAGCCAGGCCTAAAAGTAAGGAGACTCCTGGTCCATTAAGCAAAAGGGGAACTTACATGGTGAGTAATAATTACTTCTGTGAAGTTTGTAATCAGCCTCATTCTCTAGACTATTATGTTGTAGCTCAAAGGATGCAATAAGAGGGAATGTTGATGGAGAATAATGGAGAAGATCATAAGGTCTACTTGACTTCGAATACCTTTTACCATGCTGAGAAGGAGTATTCATCTTCTGAGGATGAAGGTTATGAATATGATATTTCAAATCAGAAATATAATGTCCATATGGCTAAACAATAGATCCTTTTTTATTCTGAAGAAGATTGTACAGAGCCATATTCAGTTGAGGCGCCTGCTCAGAATAGTGTTAGAAGACTCACCAAAGAAGAAATAGAAAGGCTTACTGTTGCAACAGTCAAAGAAGCAAGAAGTAAATATTGGTTGAGAAATAGAAAAGTAAATGAGATGGAAGGCGTGCCTGGGGGAATTTTTATGAAAGATCAGAAAGAAACACAAGAACTTATGAAAAAGCCAAAAAATAAATAGCTTGATAAAAATGGAGAGAAGCCTATCCAAAAGCAGAAAGTTAAAGAACTACACAAGGAGATGCAAAAGTCTAATCAGCCTAGTAAAAAAGAAAAGGAAGAAAACAAGGGAGAAATATCAAAACTGAAGAAGATTGTCAAGATGGAGAGCTCCTCTTTTGACTTCACATAGGTGTTATCCTAGGTAAAAATATATGTTCCACTACTTGAATTGATGAAAACTAATGAATACAAAGATAATGCTATTCAATTGATTACAAATGAGAATGAAAAACATATGAATTCTGAAGAAATCAATAGGCAAGAAAAGATAAATAATTCAGAAGTCTGTTTGGGTGATGTTTTAACAACCTCCCCACAAGTAGATCCTTTCTTCACCACATTGCTTATAAATAACAAACTGTTGAGAAATTGCATGATAGATTCTGATGCTGCTATAAATATTATGCCAGTAAGAGTAATGAAACAACTTGGCATGTGGGTTGATACATGTGAAGGGAAATGCGATGCAATGGATAACAGACCTATACCTATGATAGGAAGTATTAAAGGAGTTGAAGTCAAACTAGCTACTTATCCATAGGTGGCTTATAATATGGATATAAGTGTGATTGATACTCCTCCGCAGTTTGGTATGCTTCTTTCAAGACAATGGACATCAGTAGTTGGAGGAAATGTCCAGTTTGATTTATCTTATGCTACTATTCCAATAAATGGTTAGGATGTCAAGTTGTATAGAGAAACAAGAATGAACCAGCTTGTTGACTATGTACCACAAGATTAGATCAATTTTTTTTGTGATGTTGATCTTGGAAGTTTTAAGATTGAATCTGCCCAACTAGAATTGATTAATAGTGATCAAATTGAAAAGTGTGTTGCACAAGGCTGCAATGAAGTATGGAAGATGTATTTTGATGGAGCATGCAGCCAAGAAGGTAATGGTGCTGGGATTGTTTTTGTTTCTCCTGAAGGTACTACTTTTAAATATTCATTCTTGTTGGCAATTGAATGTACAAAAAATGTGGTGGAGTATGAAGCTTTATTGACAGGTTTGAACATAGCTGTGAAACACAAGATAAAGTTGCTAACTGTTTTTAGTGATTATGAGTTGGTTGTTTCACAAATTAAATCCAAGTATGCAACAAAGCATAAAAGATTAAAGCAATACATGAATGCTGCATGGGACACAATTGAGTTGTTTGAAGCATTTTCAATTGAGTGGATCGACAGATCAAAGAACATAATGGCTGATTTTTTAGCAAATGTGGCACTAAAAAGAGATGATGTCACATTGGCTGGGGTATCACAGATTGAGTTCAAGACAAGGCCTGCTGTCCTGGATAACATTTATAATTGGCAGGTATTCAATGATGATGATGACCTTTTGAAATTCTTTAATTGTATAGATCAATATGAAGCCTAGGAAATTGATTTCAATGCTTTTGTTGAAGAAGTTGATGGGAAGCAAATGGTGTTTGTAAAAGAAATATTGCAGCTCAAAACAAATAAGCTTCCTAAAGGCTTAGTTGCACTAGAAAGGGTGTATGATGGAAATGATCAGTCCCTTATGAAGCAAACACAAGTTAGGAAGGAAGATATTGAAGAAATTAATTTGGGGACTGAAATAGCACCAAGAAAGGTGTACATAGGCAAGAAAATAAGCCCTACAATCAGAAGAATGCTGATAGAATTGTTGAGAAAGTACAAGCATGTCTTTGCATGGTCTTATGAGGATCTAAAAGCATACAGGGAATATTTATTTCAGCATGAAATACCAATGAAGCTAGACGCCAAGCCTTTTAGACATAAGCAAAGACCTATAAATCCAACACTGGAGCCTAAGATGCAGGAAGAATTGACAAAGCTCATAGATGGAGGAATTATCAAACCAATCAGACATTCAACATGGGTTTCAAATCTAGTTCCTATGAGAAAGAAGAATGGTGATATCAGATTATGTGTGGACTTTAGGAATTTAAATGTGGCATCTCTCAAAGATAATTATGCTTTACCCAATATGGAGGCTATATTGCATAAGGTGACAGGGTGTGAATTGTTGTCCATGATGGATGGGTTTTCTGGATACAATAAAGTTAAATTCAAGGAATTTGAGCAATACAAGACAACATTCACAACTCCTTGGGGAACATATGTATACATAAGAATGCCATTTGGTCTCACTAATGCTAGAGCAACTTTCCAAAGAGCTATGGATGTAGCATTTGCAAACTTGATCAATGTTATCATGGTAGTATACCAGGATGACTTGACTGCTTATTCGAAGAAGTATGAAGATCATGTGTAGCATCTTGAAAAGGTATTTATCAAAGCTCTTGAATATGGTATTAGTTTAAATCCAAAGAAATGTCATTTCACAGTCATAGAGGGTAAGCTCTTAGGACATTGTTTCAAAAGAGGGAATTAGGATAGATCCTAAGAGGGTTGAAACTATTGATAAAATTCATGTTCCCAAAACTATCAAGGCTATACAGCCATTCTTTGGAAAAATTAATTTTGTTAGAAGATTTGTCTCTAATTTTGCTAAGATCATTAAGCCGATATCGAAGATATTGAAGAAAGGACAAAAAATGGATTGGACTGCAGAAGCTTTAGATGATTTTATATCTATCAAAAGGGCTACCAAGGAGGCTCCTATACTTATGTCTCCCGATTTTGCTAAGCCTTTTCAGATTTTTTCATTTGCTTCAATGCATACTATTGCTGTTGTTATGTTACAAAAGAATAATGATGGTCATGAGCAGCCTATGTCTTTCTTTAGTAAATCGTTATAGGGGTCCGAGTTGAAGTATGACATAATGGAAAAACAGGCTTTTGCATTGGTAAAGGCCACAAAAACATTCAGATCATATCTTGTTGGAGCAAAGGTGATTGCTTATGTCCCTCATGTTGTTGTCAAGGATATTTTGACACAATTTGAAGTTATAGGGAAAAGATGCAGATGGATCAACAAGATTCAAGATTTTGACATGGAGATATAGATCACTAAGCTAGTAAGAGGTCAGGGCTTGGCTAGGCTGATGGCAAAATAAAATATTGAAGCAAGTCAAGTATGTAATGTAGAAGAGGGGACTGCAATTGCAAGCATTGAGAACACTCCTTAGTATATTGATGTTATACATTATCTTAAATACATGAAGTGTCTAGATGGATTGAGTGACAACCAAAAGAGAACTTTGAAGTTGCAAGCATCAAAGTATGTCTTCATGGATGGAGATTTGTTTTGGAGAAACAAAGATGGCATATTGTTATTATGTCTATATGAGTCACAGGCCAAGCGTGTTTTAAAAGAAATGCATGAAGGAGTTTGTGGAGGACATTATTCAGCAAAGACAACTACACACAAAATTCTTAGGGTAGGTTATTATTGGCCTCAAGTTTTTAATGATTCTTTTACACATGTGAGAAAATGTGAGGCTTGCCAAAAATTTTCTAGAAAATTAAAGTACCAGGATGCTTTACCACTATGACCCTTGCAAGCTGATGCCCCTTTTTATCAATGGGGAATTGATTTCATTGGAGAGATACAGGAGAATTAGAGTGGAGGACATAGGTGGATACTAGTTTCCACTGATCATTTTACAAAGTGGGTAGAGGCAATCCCAACCAAACATGCTACAAGTAAAGTTGTAACAAATTTCCTGATGGACAACGTTGTCACTAGATTTGGTGCACCATTGAGGATAATCACGGACAATGGGATGTGCTTCAAATTAGATGAGTTCAAAAGCTTTTGTGATAAGTATGGAATTACTATTTCTTATGCAGCTCCTTATCATCCACAAGCCAATGGTCAAGCAGAGTCCAACAATAAGAGTCTCTTGAAGATTATAAAGAGGATGCTAGGATAGAACAAAAGGGCTTGGGATTCAAAGTTAAAATTAGCTGTGTGGGCTAATAGGATCACTGTGAAAAGGACAATTAGAAGATCTCCATTTGAATTAGTGTATGGAGCACAGGCCAGAATGCCTCTACAAAATTTGTTACCAGTTTACAAGTTTGTCTTACAGGAAGATGTGGAAGTTCCCGAGCCCATGGAAGACAGAATGGAGCAACTTGCTGAACTTGATGAAGTAATGAGAGAGGCCCAAAGCCAAAACATGAAGTTACAGGCACAAATGAAATATCTATTTGACAAGAAGGCAAAGGATAGAAAATTTGAAGAGAATGACTTGGTATTTGATGTGGAATGCAAGGTGTCAAAGAGAAAAGGCAAGCATGGTAAAATTTGAAGCTCTTTGGCTGGTACCTTTTGTTGTTGTTGGAAAGAGGGTGAAGACTTATACTATCTGTGAACATGGTTGGTGAAGTCGGGGAATTACACATTCATGGGAAATTCTTGAAGCAATTTTTCTCTTGAGCAACATAGAGGATTAAGGGTTGCCAGTGCATGGACAACTCTTGTTTATCCTCTTTAAAATTATTTTCCATGCACATTAGTTTAGGATTTTTCCCATCTCCATTTCACTCTCATTTTCCATTCACCTCCATCTTGCATTCATTTTGCATTCACTCCTCCATGCTTCATTTCCATTTCCATTCTGCTTAATAGCTCATCATTTTGTGTTTGGTCTGCTTACCCAAAGATTGTGGATCCTTGCAATGATCTCACTATCATTCATCCCCAGACGGAGCCACTGTTGGGACTGTAAAAATCTAGTTTTTTTACATATGTTTTCACTCATAAATTTCCAGATTTGGTCCTACCGTATGCATATTTCACCCATATTTTGCCATGTTGTCCCATTGAATATGTTGGGTCATGCATATTTTACATTCTGGTTCATATCGGCGTGAGACTACCTTTGTCTCCCCGACCCATTGTGCATTTTTGCTAACATAAGTCTGTGTTGCCTATCGGCAAGACTTATTATTTCACAACGACCATAATTTCCTTGCAGGCACCATTAATGCAGTGATGCGATATGATGTTTCATTGAGTACTTTATGTCGGCGTGAGCTTGAGTCTGTGGTTATATAGGCATGAGTTCACGGCGTTGGTATGATTTCTAGCCCGAATTCTTGGGGTATGGCGTTCTAATTGTGGTGATGCGGCAAGTGGGGGATGCATATTGGGGGGAGTCATAGCTATCATTGTAAGGTCTTGGCGAGTGACCTTCGGTCTCGCCGACCTTACACATGGATTTTCTTCAAAAGACTTTTGGTGTGAGACATGGCTTTTGGTGGGATGTCATGGCAATCTCCGTATGTCTTACAGACTTTGCACGGGTGTTCACTTCGGCCAGAGTGATAATTTTCAGGATATGGTCATTGCGAAAAGGTCAGGTCTTGCTGAAAATGTTCAAATGGTTTTCTTTCGGCGTAAGGTTGGTTCTCTCTCGTCAATCATATGTGCTCGAGGCTTTCAGCATAACAATATAATCTACGTGATGTCTTGCCAAGGATTGGATGTTATAGCGACATACATAGGACAAAGGATTTATGTCGGCATGAGAACATTATGATCTTGGTGATCTATTGTGGCTCGAGGCTTTCGACAGAACATGTGATTTCTCTATAGGGTCTCCTTGATATCACAGGGCTATACCGAAACATAATGAAGACAAATGGATACTTATTGACTTCGGTGTAGCAAATAGTTTGTTATGCTGAAGGCAAGCAGCATGAGGAACAAAGGAATGCAGGATGATTAACGATTGACGATATAGTTTCCTTCGACATACCTTTTGTGTTGTCTTGGCAACTGGTTCACTAGCGAATAAAAATAGAAATTTGAATGTTGTGGCCGACATGTATACATTTGATGACGGTTGCAGGCCAGCTCGATTGGAGCCTGAATCTTGTGGATGGCCGACATGATATTTCAATATGTTTTATTTTCTCATGTTGGTATATAAATTGGCATCTTTGTAATTGTAAGAAGGGGTTATGAGTTATTTTGATATAGTAGGAAAATTGTATAGATACAGAATAGTAAATTTAACAAATCAGAGGCTATGATGTATGTTTTAAAATGGAGGTATTTATGAATGTCAGTTGATGTTGCTGCACATGTCTAGTATCAGTTATCTATTGAATTTAATAAGAGAATTGCTAAGTTGTCTCCAAGTTGGATTCTTTCTGATTGTTTAAATTGATATGACAAGTTTGTATTCAATTTATCAGTGTACATTTGTTGTACTAGTGTGATCGATTGATTGGTTCTTTCAAGTAAAGACTAAATCCTTTTAGTTAATCATAGTAATCATAGAGATTCAATTGGATTATTCAAGTAGAGCTTAGTAATCACATTCTTGCATGTTTATAAAAGTTGTAAACAAATGTATGCTAGATAATTTGTGTCTTCTCCAGAGAGTGTTGCTCATCTTGATTTCATTTTACTCCGCATACCCAATAAGGCACTGGTCTCTGCAATTTCATCATTTGAATTCACTTAGTTTCTTTATATCTGTTAATTAAGTTTTTTAGATTTTAGTTTAGAAGATTGCTATCAAGTTGGATTTCATTTGTTCAGCGTCATACGCCATTGTGGACAAAGGAATTTCTTAAGGATAATCATAAGATAAGTACGCTCAATTCAAAGGTACACCTGCCTAGGTTTAGCGGCACCTAAAGAGTAGAAGGTTGAGTTCTCTTGGCCTTGTCTGTTACCCTAAAGTGTATCAAGAGATTGGTAGCCTCTTGAGGCATTCAACCTGCATTTTTGAGAGCTACTTGGTGGGTGGCTGCTAGGATAAGCTCTAGTGGTGCTCACCTTTTTAACTAGCTATGCAAGATTTCCTACATTTTTTTTACTTTTTTTTATTTTTTTTGAAAAAATCTGCCTCGTGAAGCATGCCTTAGGGCTGCACACAGACCGTACAACTTTTGGAACAATTTTTTTTTCCTTAGAAGCTCCTGATGCCAAAATAGGTCAAGTTATATGTTGATTTTTCATCTCTCGATCTCTCTAGAACTAATGGAGAGGTTCAATCTGCCTCAAAATGCACCAGAAGTTTTGCAACTCCCAAATCTGGAAAATCTTCAAACCCTCATAACTCTGGCACAAAATGTCAGATTTAGGCGAAAAAAAAGTCGATCCTGACATTTTCAACAACCCTAGACTTGAAAATGAGCTTAGATTTCCTCCAACATGCACCAAAAGTGTCCATGCAAGAAAACCCAAATAGAGAGACAAGTTGAAGGCATGAAACCCTCAAGGAACCCCAAACTACTCTGCACTAAATCTCTCCAAAAATATGAGAATGGGCTGCATATCAAAGCTCTCATATCATAAAAATACTCAATTTCCATATTACTTGACAAGAAATCATGATTACTAATCAAAAAAAATTCACCTCCACCATTCTCAAGTGCGGATTTCTCATAGAACTCTTCATTAACCTTTTCACTCCAATCTTGCAATCCAACTTTATCAAAAAATATTTTTGCTACAACAAAATTATCTATTCCTTCACTCTATTTATCATCAAAGGAAACAAATAAATCATATTTTACCTTACCCTCTATTGCTACCTTCATTCCACTTGAGATCTTTTCCTCAATCTGAGTCAACAATTCACCATTCTCATCTTCTTCATAGTTAGTATTATCAAAGCCAATATATTCATGATTCATACCATCTAAAAGTTTGATTTCATCAATCAAACAAGACCTTGATTTTTTTCAAATCTTACCCATTTCTTCTTTCAATGGCTCCAATTTGTGTTTCACTCCATCCTTCATCAATGTGTATGTGTTGGCATAATCATTGTGCATTGCCTTCCTATCAAACTGCCAAGGTATTCCTAGAAGAATATGACAAGCATCCATTGGGAGAATATCACATAAAACTTCATCATAATAGCCTCCTATATTAAATTTCACCTCTCATTGCTCATTGATCAAAAGCTTCTTTTCATCTTGTACCCGGGTATTTGGAGGATCATCATGGAAAAACAAGCACTTAAGTGGCAAAAGATTTAGAAAAATTAGAGTTAGGCAACTTGAAGTAAAAATTTGAATAAGTTATCTATATTATTTAAAAAATATGTAAGAATAGAATCTGTAGAAAATTGAATGTAGTTTCTAAACTATTAGGCTTGTTTAAAAAAATAAAAATTATTTGGTGAAAATTTGAAATTTCAATGCAGTAGTACTTAAATTTCAAGGGAAAAGTAAGAAGTAGGTGTCTGTCTAACCACCATAGCCACAATAAAATGATAATTATTTTTTACAAGATTTTAGATATAAGTAGACTCATGTCTAGATGTGATGCATATTTTTTTGTAATTTTTTTCCAAGTAAATAATTAATTATGATTTTTTTATTACAACTTTTAAAAAATATAAAAACTCATATGTCTGACCACCTTAACTTGGTCAAAACTTTATGAAATTCAATTTTTCTTTTTGTAATCCTATAGTATGCAAAGTATAGAATGTGATGCATGTTTTAGATTCAAAAAATGTGATACCATTTGAAAGCTATGAATATTTTTCAATTAGCTTATCAATTAGGACTTTAGCCGTAATTTGAATAGAAAATGAATACTAATTACTTATTAAATTGAAAGTAAGGCATAATTTATATTGGTGGAAAGCTGAGAATCTCCTTTAAAAACCCTTTTCATTTCATTGATTTTGGGTAAAAGAAAAGTTCCAGCCGCATACCCATCATATTGCCACTTTTTGGCCTATCATGATCCTACACATACCCACCCATGCTATCTGATATAGATTCGGGTGATTCTTCCTTTCTAGCTGCAATTTTCATACCATTTCACCAGACACAAGATTTTTTGTGCTTCCACTATCAATAATGACATTACATACCTTTCCTTCACACTTGCATCTTGTCCTAAACAAACTTTTTCATCTTCATTTAACAATGTTCTCCTAGCCATTAAAGTTTCACTGTCTTCCGCTTCTTCAGAATGTGATGATCCTGCATCTTCTATATTCACATTTTCTACCCTATTATTATTTTTAGTCCTTCTTCTTGGTCTTTCCTCTTCACGAGGACATTCATATGCTCTGTGACCCCCTTCCCCACACTTAAAACAAGTTCCTTGAAAGGTTTCTCTTCCAAAACCTCTACCCAATCTTCCTCTACCTCTCTAATTTTTATCTCTTGACCCATAAAATTCTTCATTCCTTTGTTGTTTGTTGTATCCTTGGCCTCCATTTTTTTTATTTTTCTGATCATCATCTTCTTCATATTCTCTTCTCTCATCCTTACCCTCATGATTTTTTCCTCTTTGTTTGTTTTCAAACCTCTTGTTCATCCTTTCTTCAATCTTCAAGGCAATCTAGTAAGCATCTTCCATAGTCACAACTCGCACCAATGTCATCTCCTCTTGTATAATTGACCTCAAACCATTAAGGTATATTGCAACCTTCTCCTTAGTTGCCTCAAAATGTCCAAATCTAATGAGTATTCTATGAAACTCTTCTATGTATTCCTTTACTGTCTTGCTTCCTTTCTTCAAGCTTTGCATCTTTTTAAGCAATTTCAGCTCATAGTCGACTAGAATGAATTTCCTTTTCATTTTCTCTACCATTTTATCCCATCTTGTAATTTTCTATTTTCCTTTTCTTCCTCTTTCCAATTGAATTTCTCTCCACCAAATTGAAGCATGACCCTTCAATCTTGTCTAAGCAAATCTCACTCTATCTAAGTCTCCAATTTCTTCAAACTCAAAATACTCCTCTATTTGATTTATCCAATCTATGAGTTCCTCTATATTTAAGCTTCCATTGAAGGTAGGAACATCAATTTTTGGTCTCTTTCCCATTTTTGTCAAATCCCTTAACAATGGGTCATTCGCAACTATTGCAATTTCCTCTTTTTGTTCAGTGTTCAAGCTAGCATTTTCTGAAGCTTCTTCTTCATCGCTATCAAGTTCCCTTCTTTGTGAAAACCCTCTTATATTTTCTTGAATTTCCTCTACTTTTCTTCTCAAATATCTAAAATCATTATCATGGACAAAATTGTCCACTCTTCCTCTTCCTCTGCCTCTACCATGATGGGATCCTCTCCAATCCATTTTTTTTCAACACCCATAATAGAGTCTTGGTGCAACTACCTCTCTTCAGCAGTTTGTTACACACTCAAGATTAACTTGCTCTGATACCACTAATGTAGATAGGATATGATACTCTCAAAACCCTCTCTAAAATTCTCACAATAATAGCTTAAACAAAATGAAGAAATTACAATTTTAACACAACATATTGTTTGCACAAGAAACTCATTGATTTTCTCTATTTAAGAAATTGATTACAAATGATTTTCATTCATCCATGGACTGATTAACAAAAAATAAAACTCATATAAACATCATATATTCATATGGGAACATTCAACTACAATCTATATTCAACTATGTGAGTTCTTGCAAATTATCTCACTCCCTAGCGCCACAATTCCAATTGCAATTTCTGTAACTTCAATATGTTGATCTAGAACTTTCATGGACTGTTTTAAATCAGTCCCAACCTGAAACAACACACCATAAACACCCTCACAAATAATGTTACACCTTCTTCTCTCTCTTCATCTCATTTTCTCCTCAAACTTGCATTGTTGAAGAATGGGTTTTTCCTGTTTTAGCCTCCCTGACATGAAATTAAATTTTACATGCTTCTTTTGGGCCTATTCAATATGGCATGACCCATACTATTTCTGAATTTAAAAACCTCCATAAATTAATTAAAAATCATTTAAAACCCATTTAAAATCCATTCACAACTACCCTCTAAATTTAGGAAATTCAGTTTTTTTATTCTCTCCTTTTTGACTCCTGAAAAAAGTAGAAAAATCAAAGCAAGTCATCGGTGCCCAATTCCAACTCCCTACTTTTTAGGGATTATTAAATGGTGTTTTAAATCTCCACATTCAAGTCCCAACACCCAAAATTTCCTTTCAAATATTTTTAATCTAAATATTTTAAAACTTCTTTTTCGTTGCTTTTTTCTTCCATAAGTTAAATTGACAATGTGCAAAGGGAAATTAATTTTTCAAATTTAATTATTCAAATATATATCATTTACCACCTTAAATTTTAATTCCAAACCAAAATTTACTCACCACAAAATTTCAAAATTTCTCAATAGAAATTGAAAACTCTACTTGATACAGGATTTCCAATTTATCATGGATGTTCATGCATCATGCCTAGATCTTGTAAATTTTTTGATGTGACTTATGTTTGGTAGGTATTATTCTTTTTCACCTTGGTAACATTGGTATGTTTGTTATAGTGTGAGAAAGAAAATTTTTTAGATTTCCTTATATAGTTCTTCATTAGAATATATAGTAGTAGTCTATGGTGCATGATGATCTCTTTTCACTTTTGGTAGATTTTTTGTAATGTTATTGCTCATGATGCAATGAATAACTTGGTTTCACTTTTACCAAGAATTTTATGTACTTACATATTCTTTTTCTATATTCTTTTTTCAATATTTTGGTTCTAAGTTTTTGTTGTTGCAAAGTATATTGATCCATGTATAATCTTTGATTTGAATATGTATTATATTTTCAATTGTGTTTGTTGTCATAAGGAGCTCTTAGATTCCACCCTTAGGTTGAAATTATATTTCATTAACATCTTTGGTTCTATTGATATAAGATGCTTGATCTTCATTTTGTTTGAAGAGATGTTGACATCTTGGTTTACCATGGAGGAATCTTGGAGTCTTTGGTGAGATGTGAGATATATGACTTGTATTAGTTTTTATAGATGTTCCTTGGTTTATAAGATGGATGTTATTATATTGTGGTGTACTCTGGATCATGAATTAGAGTTTTTTCATGATACACATTCTCTTGGGAGAAATATAAGTTCATTAGAGGATATGATATTATTTTTAGAATATTTTATATCAAGATGTCATGAAATGTTCTTGATTTCATAGTTGGGCTTTGAAAATTATCTATTTAGTTCTTTATGGCTTTGAATATAAATTATTTGCTTGAAGCTTCATGATTGTGTCACTTTCATTTGAAGTTGGCATGTATTGATTAGTGGATACTAGTGGATAGTAGATAGACTTTGGTGAGGTTGGCTATCTCTTTTTTTTAGATATATGTATTGGAATGGTTACTTGTTATGAAGTTTTTAAATAAAAAGACAAAGGATCCTATGAATAGATATGAACATGAGTCCATTATGGACCTAAGGAGAAGGTTTCACTTTATTTCAATATTTTATTGCTTGGCATTGTATGCATAGGAAAATATTGTATCCCACCATTGGTCTATTCAATAAGTGAATGATCAAAGAGGTGTTGACTAAATGAATATGAAACAATGAAATAGGTAAACCCTAAGATTTTACCCTAGGGTTTAGGCACTTTTTAAAAATGTATTTCATTCATTTATTAGACATTTGAATGGTAGTGGTGGTTTGATTGATTTGATAAGGTATGTGATTGAATTACAACCTAATAGGTGAGTCAACTATCCCTTGACCAAATCTAGGATGAATTTAGGAATGAAATACAATGATCTAACTAGGCTAATAGTACAATTTACTATTTTTATGCAAATATAGAAAGTATAGAAGCTCATAAAAAAAATTAGACAACAAAAGTAAGTAGAGCTCAAGACATTGTGCACTTGTGATTCAAATATGGGACAAAAAATGGAGGATGTAGACACCCAGTGTGTGAATTTACTTGTATGATTTTCTAGATATGTTTTCGAGGTCCTTTGATGTTAGATCTAAGCTTCAAATTTCTACCTTCGGATCTATTAGAACACTACCATATATTTTTGTAACTAATTTTATGTCAGTTGACAAGATGTAGGTCTTCAAATGTAAAAATGGATAATTTATCTTCAAATTCCTTTCAATGCTCTTCAAACCTAAGATCTGCATATTCACAAAGAGAGGAAATGTTGGTCCATCTAAGGGGCTTGACTCAGTCAAACCCCATGTAAATGTTTCCACTTCCACAATGGAAAATGTAAATGATAAAACGGATAATAGCCAAGCTAGGAAGAATGGATAAATCTGCAAAAGTTAAGCTCACCTCCAGACCCAGTGCCGGGATGGCGGGACGGTGGACGGCAAAGGTTTAAATTTGCAGCCTGCTGGCCTCTTGGTGTGACTCTTAAAACTCTCCTTTGGCCAGTAACTGGGCAGAAACAAATTAGTCATGTTTGCTGGGGACTGGTTAACAATGAGTATGCTCCATTTTCAATCCAGTTGGGGCAGTGGATGGTTGGACTCTTCAAACATGGCCTTCAGCACATATTTTTGGACTTGGAGAGGTGTGAGGGTCTTGGACTTATTTTCTAGGGAAGTTGGTTTTGAGGGAAATGTATTAGATAAATGCAATTGATTCCTGCTTGTAATTCCTCAGAAATTATCAAAAATGGGTCATAGAATGCATAATTTAGGAAATTAAATACTCAATTAGGTCCAATAATTTAAGGGGGGGCCAAACATAAGGTGAAATTATCATGGGTGACAATTTATGATGGTACATTTAGCTCCCACTTTAGTGAGAATATGAACTTACACTTAGACTCACACTAAAGTAGAAAATATATGTCAAGAGGGGTTTGATTATCTAAATGTTGAGGAGATAGGATGACTAAGGATCTAGGGGGAGTGCACAAGCCCCCAGGATCCAAGATTCCATGGAAAAGCAACATAAGCACAAAATAACATGCACATGTATCATATGCAACAAGACAACATACACAAACATACATGTTATAAAAACATGAAGTATACATGATGAAAAAACATGACATGATGAAACATAAATATGATGATGAAATAAAAATAAAAATAATGTAAACATGAAGAAGACACATAAAAAAACACAAAAAAAAACAAATAGATAGTACTAAAATATTCAAGTTGAGAAGACAAAGAGATCTTAGTCTTAAATTGTCTCAAATACAAAACATCATCCATTGAATAAATGTTAGCTCAGATGAGGACTAAATTCATAGACATCACTCATGGAATGCATGGCTCCATTGGTAAGAAAGATGTGTTAAGCTAGGTGACCATGTTAAGAAGTAATTCTCAATTTCATGACCCAAAAATCTCCACTATGCTAATTCCATGAACTATCTTACAAAAAATCACTTCAAGGTGTGCAACAAAACTCACCTAACCTGGGGTACAACAAAGGCCACCTCAGGGGTTATAGCAAAACTCACCTCAAGGGGTGCAACAAAACTTACCTCAGGGGGTGCATATAGTTTAATGTCTCAGGGGATGAATTGATAACCACACCTCATGGGGTGTTACTAACAACACCACCGCCAAAGGGGGTATTTCAATAGGTCAAACATCACAAGAAGAAATGGAGAGGGGTAATATATGTCCCCTCTTAAAATTTCAACATACTTGCTATGTTGATATTTTAATGAGAGAGAGGAGATTGTTGAAAAGAATGCACACCTCCCTAAAAAAAAATTATCCTTGCCACCCAAGCATAGAGGCAAGGATAACCAAACCAATGATGATCATGTTGTTTCAATGAAAAATATGGCTCCACTTAAGATTGTACCACCATAAATGGCAATGAGCAAGACAAATAAAGCTACAAATGCCACATAGTAATGAGAAACATGATAGGATAAATATTATTATTGATTAGACGAATTAGGTGCATCAACACAAGGAAGAGCACCATAATCCTTAAGTTGTATTTTATTACTCAAGTCCTAACAATAATTTGTAGAATGACCACGCACTTGATGATATGCACAAAATGATCTTTTATTAGAGAATTTATTTCATGTTCTTGGAGGAAGAGTAATTAGGTGGTCTTTGAGAAGCCTCAACAAGATATTCTCTTAATCAATATTAGAAAATATTTCTTTATTTTGTGAAGAAAATATTTCTCTATTATCATAATACGTCATACATACAAGAATCTGTAGGTTTAGATTGTGAGATTTTGTACTCTCCCATAAAGGAAGGTGTAAAATCTAATGAACCCTAATATTTACTAAAACATGTGTTTAAAGATGGAGAAATATCATGACTATTATTTATATTTTTCCTAGGAGTAGTTTGTGTGATGACATTGAAATTAAGTGAAGGTTTCTTTGATGCTTTCATTTTTTTTGAAGGACAATAACCAAGACCTCTTGTTGTTTCTTGCATGCTAGCTTCTATGGGGACACAAATTCCTTACTCTTTTACACCACATCATTTTCCATTATAGCCATTTTTTAAAAATTTATAACCTCTTCCATAAATGGCTTCCATTTATTTCTAAGAAGGTGGTTCTTCATGATCATCTTCATCATAGGTGGATGTGTAGTTTTTTTTTCCTCTTTTCTAGAAATTGTGGATGTTTTTGATGAGTTAGTGATAGATTGTGTTGATACCATTGTTTCTTCTTTCTCTTTTTCTAATTTTTGTATAATCTTGTATTCTCCCATGAATGTAGGTATAAAATATAATGATCCCCAATCACCATCCAACAAATTTTCAATATTTGAAAGATAGTTATCTTTATCCTCAGCTTGTAAAAGTTCCACTTTTGTAGTTGGTGTCAATGTGCTAAGAGGGTTCATCATTCCTATTTTAGTTTGTAATTTTTTTTAGACTTATGATCAACTTTTATTATGTAAACATTATTATTGTATATGTATTTCATTGAATGATGAAGCATTGAAGGAACTCCTTTCATCTCATGAATCCATAGTCTACCTAAGATAAGATTATATGAAATATCATGGGGCATTACATGGATGGGAGTTTCTAACACAACCTTACCAAATTTGACAAGTAATGTTATCACACCAAGTGGTTGTCTTCCCACATTATCAAAACCTTTGATAGATAAATTGACATGTTGGATTAAAGTTTTGTCTTCTTCAATTTTATCCAAAAATATTTACACTACAAACATTAATCCTTGAACCATTGTCAATAAGGCTATTCCTAATCCCAACCCTATTAATAATAGCCACTATCATCAAAGCATCATTTTGTTTTTTTTTGTTTTCAAAGGAGGTAATTCATTTTGATGAAAGACAATGTTCAAATTAGGTTGGTTCATGTTCTCAATAAAAGTTTCCACATCATTTGGTTGCACACTAGGAGGGATAGAAACATTTTGTAAAGATCTTTGAAGCATGCCATGATAAGCAGGTGATGGTTGAATCAAATCCCACAAGGATATCTTAGCATGAGTGTTACAAAGTTTCTCAATAAGATCAAATTCTTTACCACTATGTTGTGAAATGTTAGATGCGGGTGGGAGATATGGTTGATACAATGGGATGGAATTTGGAGTTTTTTTTGGTTTCTTTTTGTTTCTAGTGTTATATGTGTGAGCTAAAATATGATAACTTGGTTTTTCTAACACATGATTACTAGTAAGTTGTTTTTCAAAGTTTAAGATAGAACCTAGAGGTTTAGGAGGTCCAAAAGTAGTTTGGAGGACAAAAGTAGTTTGAGGAGATCCAATAATAAAAGGAGACCTAATAGTCACTTGTGTATTCATAACCTCAATAGATTTAACTTTTTGTTGATGATATTCTATTGAGGGGAGATCTAAGGTGAAATTAGCATCTTCATCTTTCCAAGCCATCTTATTATATTTTGAAAGGAATGCATCAATGATGCCATTTTCTTGTGCCACAATATCTTACCAAGTGGGGGAAGCATTAGGAGAGAGAGAAACAAAATTATCATGACGATCAAAGATTGGATCTTCTAACACCAAGATACCTTCATCACAAGTAGGATAAGTATCAAAAGAAGGAAAAATATGATTTTCATGATTGTATATGATTGCATCCTAATACAAGAGCATCCCTAGTTGTAAATAAATCCTGTGTAAACCAAAAACCTTTACATTCTTTAATTTCAGTCTGGAGCTATCTCAATAGTTTCTTTTGCATTTTATCACTAAATAATTTCTCAACTTGTGGAGTGTGATATAACATGCACATGAGGTTATCCAAATCATATCTAGATTTTAGGATATTTTCATTCATTTACAAAAAATTATCACTCTCAAAATTTAATTATCATTCTTAGTTAGAGAATTTGGATCCTAATTGGTTTAGATTAATTGTGCAAAATTTTTTTGGAACATGTGGAGCTAAATTGTTGATTATCAAGGTGAAGAAAGCTTACAATATGAACTTAAATAGGTGAATGAAAATTTCAAATATGTAGATTAACATTTAGCCTTAGTGTGAAGAAAGAATGAGAGAGAGAGATAGAAGAATCATAACACATGCAACAACAGATTCATGTGGAGAAACCCCAAAGGGAAAAACTCCACCACCGAAAGAGAGGAGAGTATATTACTAATATTATGAAATATTAAATGCAGCAATAGAATTCTCTTATCATCCCTGTAAAATCATGCAGCACCCTATTACCTTGCAACCTGCAAAACTGAATTTAACAACTCTAGCTCAAGGCCCCTATTTAAAGAGATTTGTGAGGATGAAAGCCACCATGGTTTCACCAAACAATAGGCAGCAATACCACCTAGCAAAACCCATGCCTCCCTTCATGAAATGGTCATGATGTCCTAAAAATAGCCTCTTACAGATGCTCTTACAGCTGTCATAAGGCATAACTTATGCATGAGCACCTAGGGTCAAAGATAGCATATTCTGTCATAGGAATCTGTCATACTTGTCATAGGAATCTGTCATACTGTCATAGCATCTTATGACAACTGTCATACATGTCATAGATGCTCTTACAACATCCTAACAACCTCATTCTAGAAGATTCCAAGTGGGACGCCTAGCTATTTTGTCCTTTTCCTAAAAGACAAATGGTAATGGTAACACTACATTTACATTGTCTCTTTCACCACCGTTGGTTAAACGGTTTCACCTCTTATGGGTAAATGTTGAAAAAACTTTAGGAGAATAATTAATTAAAGGATTTACAAGGTTGATGGCACCTAAATCCTAACATTCTCCCACTTGACATCATACATTTTAAATTACACCCATAGAGATACAATTACATAGAATTAAGTACAGTGATCAAGGCCCATGGCCTTCCTGCACCAAGAGAACTTTTCTGTGGTGACTGGCTTCGTAAGAGAATCTGCAACATTATCCAAAGTGTCAACTTTTTCAATCAAGACCTTCCATTCTCAACCATTTCTCGCACAAAGTGATATTGAACATCAACATGCTTAGTACGAGCATGGTACATAGGATTTTTAGCCAAACATATGGCACTCTGACTATCACATCCGATCCTCACTATCCTGCAATCAAAACCAATACCATTACCAAGTCTCTGCAACCAAACCGCCTCCTTAGAGGCATGTAGCTATATACTGCTTATTGTGGGAAAATCAACTGTAGCTGCTCCTTTACTATCCAACTTACTGCACTCTCCAAACAAAGTGTGGACCTTCACCGTCCAAGTCAGTCAGCCTAACTAATCAACAAAATCTTGTATTTCCAATGACCTAGAATATTTTCAAGCATTCAGTGATAAACCAAATAGTAATCAAAATTTAAATATCTAAACAATTTTAACAAAATTCCATGTTCTTACCAGGGTTAGACATAACCTGCTTAGAACTCCTAATCGCTAGCTATATCTCGTCTAGTACAAACCATTGCATACATTAAACTACCAACAACACTAGCATAAGGAACTTTTATAAATTTATCAATATCATCATCCAATTCGTGACACACATGTCTAAATTTAACTTAGTACCAATAGGAAATGGAATATTTACTGGTTTGCAGTCCTGCATATTAAACCTCTGCAAAATAGTGTTAACATACTTACTCTGACTTAACCAAATCTTTCTGTGAACTCGATCCCTAATGATTTCCATCCCAAGAATATATTTAGCAGCCCCTAAATATTTCATATCAAATGTTCCAAAAATCTAAGTTTGAAGTTCCCTAATCATTGCCTTATTATTACCAATGAACAACATATCATCCACATATAAGACAATAATCAGTATCTGATCATCAATAACTTTAAAATAAACATAGTGATCCTCTTCACTTCTAACAAAACCCATCTTTAATGCAAAAGCATCAAACTTCCGGTACCACATCCTAGGTGACTGTTTCAAACCATATAGAGACCGTTTTAACCTGCAAACCAAGTGTTCTTTTCCTTTCACAACAAAACTGTTAGGTTGTTTCATATAAATTTCTTCCTTGAGATCCCCATGCAAGAAAGTAGTTTTAACATCCATTTTTTCTATTTCTAAATCATAAGCAGTAGCAATGGATAAAAGGAATCTAATAGAAGTTAACTTAGCAATAGAAGAGAATATTTCACCAAAATCAACTCCCTCTCTCTAGGAGTAGCCCTTGGCCACTAATCTGGCGTTGTACCATTCCAACTTACCGTTTGCACCAAACTTCTTTTTATATACCCACTTACAACCAATGGCCTTTCTTCCTTTGGGAAAACTAAAAAGATCCCAGGTGTCACAGTTTTTCAAAGACATCATCTCATCCTGCATGGCCTGCATCCAAGACTCGCATTCTTCTGAAGAGAGAGCCTCCCTGAAAGATCTAGGTTCATCATCAGTACATATGAAAGAAAATTTACAATGAAAATCAGGTGGGCTATACCTGTCAACTAGATTTTGTTGTCTTGTGGACCTTCTCAAAGGTGGAGTAAGAGATTCCTCCTCATGTTCATCCTCATTGTTTTCAACTTCTTCTGTTACAACAGATTCTTCAGAACTCTCTTCTTCTTCTCCATCTTCTTGTCCACCTCTCTGTTCTTCCACATGTGCATCTTCTTGCTTAGTTTCAAAATGCACTGTTTTTTACTTTTCCTTTGGTTGCTCATCTTCAGAGTTAGCTCTAAATTCCCTAAAAATAACATCTCTAGAAAATATCATCTTTCGTGTTAGTGGATTCCAAAGTTTATAACCTTTAACATTTTCACCATAACCTACAAAGATGCATTTCTGAGATTTGGGATCCAATTTAGACCGCTTCTCTTGAGGCACATGAACAAATGCCTCACAACCAAAGACTCTTAAATGTGAAACTAAAGGCTTTTTACCCAACCACATTTCATAAGGAGTTTTATCAACAAGAGCTTTACAAGGAGATCTATTAATTAAATAACAAGCAGTACCAATAGGTTCTACCCAAAATCATTTATCTAACTTAGCACTACTAAACATGCTCCTAGCTCTTTCCATTAATGTATAGTTCATTCTTTCTGCTACCCCATTTTGTTGGGGTGTGTAAGGTGTAGTCTTTTTCCTAACAATTCCTACATGTTTGTAAAACTCATCAAATTCCTTAGAACAATATTCACCCCCATTGTCAGATCTCAATACTTTTATCTTATAATTTGTTTGCTTTTCAACCAATGCTTTAAATTCCTTAAATTTGGTGAAAACTTCAGATTTTGTATGCATAAAATAAATCCAAGTATATCTTGACTAATCATCAATGAAGGAAACATAATAACGTGATCTACTCAAAGAATTTGTATCCACTGGACCACATGCATCCGAATGAATTAGTTCTAACAATCCATTAGCTTTATTAGTTCCTTTAGGAAATGATGACCTATTTTGTTTACCAAACACACAATCCTCACAAAAATCATTTTTACCAACAAAATAATCAGAAATACCGTCTACTAGTTTCTTATCAAGTATGGTCCTAAGACCTTTTTCACCAATGTGACCCAATCTATGGTGCCACAACATACATGCATTTTCAGTGCTAGTTACAAAAGAGGAGTTACAAAAAGTAGAGGTATGTAACGTAAATAGATTCCTTTTCCAAGATCCTTTAGCAACCACCAAACTTCCCCTTACCATCCTGCAACCAGACTTGTCAAATGTCACATTCATTCCAGAATCATTCAACTTGGAAACCAAAATTAAAATTTTTGTAAGTCCTGGAATATGTAAAACATCATCAAGGATTTTAACCCTCCCATCACTAAAACACAACTTTACCTTTCCTTTATCAATAACCTTTTGTGAGCTATTGTCACCCATGAAGACCTCTCCTCCATCATATTCTTTGTATGTAGAAAACCACTCCTTATGAGGAGTCATATGGAAGGAAGCACCTAAATCAATAAGCCAAGCATCATTACAAACTGTGTTAGCTGAAATAATCAAAGCATCAGAATCACTGTTATCAGAGGACTTTTCCGTGGAGGAATCTGCATTCTTTTTCTTGTTTCTACATTCCTTCTTCACATGTCCCTATTTACCATAGTTCCAACACTTCACTCTGCTCTTTCCAGGGGTCTTAGATCGTCCTTTAGACTTATCCTTCTTCTTATCCCCTTTAGGCCCTTTCTCCTTGGACCTACCTCGCACATGCAAGGCATCTTGGGAGCCACTATGCATGGTCTTCCTCGTCATCTCCCCCGAAGAAGTATGGGAATAACATTATCCATCTTAGGTTCTGCACCACCACTTGTTATAACCATAATTAAATTTTCCCAAGATTCTGGCAAAGAGAAAATCAATAGAATACATTTATCCTCATCTTCTATTTTAATATCAATAGATGCAAGTTGACTTATAATCAAATTAAAAGCATTCAAATGTTCAACAATAGAATCACCATTCTTCATCTTTAATGAATATAAACATCTTTTGAGATACAACTTGTTAGAAAAACTCTTAGTTTGATAGATTTCACATATCTTCCTCCAAAGCTTGTATGTTGTGTCTTCTGAAGAGACATTCAGGAGGATAGAATAAGTGAGACACAACTAAATGGTCCCTCGAGCCTTCTTGTCTAACTTCTTCCAATCTTCATCTAACAAGGTTGAAGTAGATGGCTTCTTATCAACTAAAACTGGTAACCACTAATCTCTCTCCTCAAGGAGATCCTCCACTTTCAACTTCGACATCTCACCAGTTACTGAACTTCACTATTGACGAGGAAAATACATCTTTGTCACAAAACTCACAACACAAAAGCTCCCATTGCAGCAAAAAACCTTCAACACTTTAAAAGGAAAGTGTCCCTTCCTTAATAGAACCGTTAGCTCTGATACCAAACGTTGATCATCAAGGTGAAGAAAGCTTGCAATATGAACTTAAATATGTGAATGCAAATCTGAGATATGTAGATTAACCTTTAGCCTTAGTGTGAAGAAAGAATGAGAGAGAGAGATAGAAGAATCATAACACATGCAACAACAGATTTATGTGGAGAAACCCCAAAGGGAAAAAACTCCACCACCG
>VDFB02344689.1:0-20364 GCA_007258455.2 Sequoia sempervirens
TATTCCACATCCATCTCATTACCTACTTACAACTTTCACTATTTGATATTTAATCAACAAAATTCACTCATATTTCATAATCCTACATTATATCTCATTATTCTTCCATACTAACTCAACTTCATCCAAAATCCAAATTTTCACTCCTAACCTTAATCTTCTCCATTTTCTCCATTATATACATCCTTATCCCTTGATTTTCTTCCATCCAACTCCATTTTTTCATATAAACCTATCCTATTTTTTTTCTATTGTGAATTCGACCGATTTTTTTTTTTTGACTGATCTCTTGAGGGGGAATCCTATCTCCATCACTCAATCCACTGGGGCACGCTATCACCTAAATTTTTTCACGCTAGCTACATGTCTTTGAAACAATGCAATGAACACATTGTCTCAAAGAGCCCGACAAAATGTAGACACCTAAAAATGACATACATTTTGTCTAACTAATCATCGTTTATCATTAATTTACCCATCAATATTAATTAAATATTTTTTAAATCATTTAATAAAGCTAACACCTCATCAACATTGATTAAATGTTTTTTTATTATTTAATCAAATTATCATTTCCCATCATCAACATTAATGAAATGATTGTTAACTATTTAATTAATTTGTCATTTTTCCTCATCAACATTAAATATTTTTTAATTATTTAATT
The DNA here is from genome assembly GCA_007258455.2 of Sequoia sempervirens. NCBI lineage: Eukaryota > Viridiplantae > Streptophyta > Pinopsida > Cupressales > Cupressaceae > Sequoia > Sequoia sempervirens. The sequence goes on from VDFB02344689.1 coordinate 668, forward strand.
AATTTCTTTCTTTCATCCATATTAATTAAATTATTTTGTAATTATTTAATTAATTCATTTATCTATTCTTCTTATCCACCATAATTAAATTTTATTAACTATTATTTCCTCTAAAATTAAATAAATAAATTTAATTTATTTCTTAAATATATCTACATCTCATGTACATGAATTAAATAAATTTATTTATTTAATTCTATTAATATTCTTCTATCTGCTAATTTAGCGAGTGGACTGAAAAAGCAACAACATTTCACTCTCACTTCACTCATCCATGCAATTAGTCAACTCATCCATCCAACCAATTAACTCATCATTCTAGCCTCTCATCTTCACACATGTCACTTGCACATTCATCATGATCTCTCAATCAACCTCATCCCTGAATCTTTCAAATCACCCTTAGTTGTTGATCAATATTAGGTAAAAGCTATAAATATACCATCCAACAAGCTATCAAACTCTCCACAAATTTTGAGAAATTAATCCATCTTTGCATCCATTTTGTTATCAAGGTTATTCTTATTTTGAATAGCAATCCATACACCATTATTGTAGCATTATTATCAAGTACAATGGAGTAAGGAATAGGAACATTTGTGGAGGTAAAATTAGTTTGATTTGATTTACTTTATTTTGTGCACACGCTTCATTAAGGTAGTTATTGAATTATTGAATTGGGTTTTATTACATTACTTTATTCTCAATCTTAGCTTCTTTAATTTGATACGCTCACACTCAAAACCCACATGATGTGCTCATTTCTCCTCATATCCTTTTCCATCTTTATGGGAAACCTCCATGTGTCCTGCACTTTATTAGCTCTCTTTTCCTTCTTTCTTTCCAAAATTACCATCGCTTACATTTAGCTACAAGACACCTAGAAGATCTTGAGTCACTCAGGTGACCCATGCTAAGTTTCAAGGTCACCTGAACAACCTACCTTTGTAAGAGGGGTGACCTAACCTTTGAAATGAATGAACTTATATCATACGTTGGCATGCGTGTGAATCATTTATAATTATTTTATTTTTCACAATTTCCCAGGTTTTAAGCTTTAGCTTTTTGAGTTAGAGATAGATTTATTTCTTCCCTACTTTCCTTCCTATTCTAAATTTGATCTTTCATTCTAAATTTATCTATATTTCCCTTCCCATACCCACTCATCTTTTCCCATATAAACTCCCCTTCTCTCATTCATATGGGAGAGAGAACTTATAGAGAATGGAATCATAAAATAAAATAATTGATTGCAATAGCTTTGAAGTAATTTTGATGAAGTTAGTATTTTGATAAGATAGAAGGATTGTTAGACTACCTTTGTAATTCTTTCCTAGAAGCTATGTATCCCTTCCTCTAGGAACTTGGATCACTTTTAGAAGATTGCATGCCTCTTTAAAAATCCCAATCTTTAATCCTTATATCTAGCCTCTAGCCTCACTCACATAGCATAGGAAGCCTCTTTTCTTGCCTCCTAAATCAATCCCAATCTAGATCTTCCCTTTCAAACAATCAGAGCACCCTGACATTAGAAGAAGAGAAGAAACTATGGATAAAATTTGGATCCTTCTCATTTGATCCCAAAGTTCTTTAATTTCAAAAGCATTTTCATTTGAAATCTCCATTTATTTAGTAAAATTATACCACTTCAATTTGACTAAGGACTATGAGACTTTGTTATTTTTTCTTAGTTAGTATATATTTTCTTTTTATTTGGTTAACTTGAGAGTTTTTAGCCTTTCCCGAGCTAGAGAGGTCACAAGCAAGGGTCCTCTTCTCCATGGCATTATCACCCTATTGAATTAACACAAGTAGTCTAAACCCATGAACACAATAACCTATTGGAGACACAAGGTCTATTAGCTCAATGGCCCAAAAGGGGTTTGAACCTTGGTGACATCAACAACAAACCAAGTATTTAACTAATGTGCCATGCATTTATTGGTTTAATTAGTATATAATTTATTTAGTTAGCTAGAATTAAATTAAAATAAATTTCTACATCTTGCAAATAGATTAGAGTTTTTTAAGAAGCTTTTCATGAAAATACAAAATTCCATAATCCTAATGTAGGTTGCATGCAAAATTCATATAAAGATAATTAATTTCAAGTATATAAAATTGGGGTAAAAGCACAAAGTTGTGTCACACTTTATAAAGGAAATGGCCAACACTGATCCAACTTTTAAACTTGAATCACTAAAAAGTGGCATATATGTTTTGAATTTTGAAATGATGTAAAATAGTAAAATATGTATTTTTTGTATATTTTATGTTTGTATTTTTAAAAAAAATTAATAAATTATTTTAAAACTAGTTTTAATAAATTAACACTATAATTTAGTTGTTGATAAAATGCTGAAAATGAAGTTGCATGAGATGTCAAACTTTTATAGTAATTTTTTTCTTTCAAATTTTTGTGTGTATTTATAACTTGAAACTTTAATGCATGGATATATTTTTTTTCCAATTTTGATAAATATATATATATAAATAAATATTAAAATATGTGTGAATCAAAAAATAGTTGTTTCCATTGAACATCAACTTTCATATTAAATATTTATCTAAAATGGAAAAAAATTATACCATCTTGAAATAGATTCTTTTATCTAGTGCATCATATTTTTTTCAATTTTTTTTAATAAGTTTTAGTATTTTTCCTTGGCATGATAATCAACCTAATATTTTATGCTGATAGCCTACATTTAGTAAAAATAAATAATAAATAATAAATAATAATTAAACTATTAAAATAAATATATTTTGAAAACTACACTTATGGATCTACAAAAGGGTGTTTTTATATTTTTTAAAAAATGTTATTTACATTAGTAGGAGTTATTAAAACTTCAAGTTTTTCAAATAATTTTATTTTTTTGATAAATTGGACTCAAAGTGGTGCTCCATATATTTTTAGCCAACAATTTTAGTTGAAAAAGTTGTGGAAGTATCTAACTTAGCTAGAATGAATCTTACTAGATCATATGTTTGACCAAAATTGATTTTAAGTTAGAAATACTTAAATTCAGTTGTGCTGATAAGTTGGCTAAAAGTGTGACACAACTTTGTGCTTTTACTCATTAGTTCACATTTTATTCTAGAAAAATGGAAAAGAAATATAATAGATTCATTTCTACTTGAGCATTCTTACTTACAATATAACAACTTTCAAGAAGCATGTAAAACAACAATAAAGAAGCCCTTGATTCCATCATGAGACATTCAACAAACATTAAATAAAATTTCGAGCAAAGCAAACATTAGAGCTTCAATAAAGCAACTAAACACACCAAAATAACTCTCTTTTGAGTTTCCTATCTCTTGGCTTTTTTCACTAGATATTTCTAGGGATTAAGAAAGATTGGGTTGAGATGGTTTTGGATGAAATTCAAGAGAACATACCTCTTCTTAGGCACATTCAAGAAGAGAATGAGTAAAGGAAAATAATAGAAGAATCTCACACACGAGAGAACACATTTTGGACAAAACTTGTTCAAATTATCAATGTTAGACTCATAAAAATAACACTCCACAATGAGGCACAAGAAAACACCTAAACACATCTATCATTTTGCATCTAACTCTATAGATCAATATCATAGTCCACCACTAGGCATTCTTTCCTCAAGAAGTGAGTGAAGGTGATGCAACCCCTACTTCAAGAAATCATATTGATGTCACTCACCAAGCTCCCCTTCCCTATAAAAAGAGTAAGTTGACTTAGAATATACATTCCATTAGTAAGGGTGCAAGGCATGTGTCATTTTGAGTCCATGCCATCTATTTTGTGGTGATTTAATTTAGAATGTTAAGAGCATTTGAGATAGAATAAAAATAATAAACATTAATAGATGATAAATGCACATGAGAACACCATATCTAAATAAAAGAATTATGTTAACATGATAAATGTACACTAGACTTGAATGAATACTAAAATGAGTACAATCTATAAAGTCAAAATTGGAGTCTCTACATTTTTTGACATTATATTAGGTACAATTAAACCCACTTCAACTGAACCGATCCATTGGTAGCCTAGGTGGCAATTTTTTGGCTTCAAAATTATTTGTTTTTAAATTGAGGGTCAAGTTAATTTTTGCCTGCCAACTTAGATGGATTTTCACATGTAAATTGTGTTTATTAAAAAAACAAAAAGTACCATTTTGCAAATCTCATTGTATAGATTTTTAAAATATCTTTTTAATTATATTTTAATTCTATTTGTTATCTTTTTAAATTTTAACAATAAGTGGATTACTATCTCAAAAGTTGAGGTTGATTCTATTGACAAAAGAATAGTAAAAGTTATTTAAAAATATTCAAAAATATTCACTACACTAGAGGAGAGAGTCTTGGTTGAGTCAATATGTTTATTTTTTATTTATGAAAAACAAGCACCAAATTATTTCACATTCTATAAAAGTGTCCTATTTTCAAGACTTGTGACTTCAAACATTAATTATAATAACCATTTATCAAAATTCTTGTTTTCCACTATACTAAGTGTCAAATTCACACTCACGAAAAATTGGAAGAAAAAAATGGCATCCCATGGATTTTTTTTCTAGCAATTAAACAAAACTAACAATTTTCCAAAAATAAATAATAAATAAAAGAATTTTCCAAATAAATAAATAAATAAACTATTTTTTAAAACTAAAACATAGTCATAAACTACTCTAAAATGTCTAAATTTATTATTTTATGGCATTTCAAAATTTAAACAATACATCAATTTCAAATGTTTCAAATTAAAAGGTTGAATTTTGCTGCCCTATTTTTTTGTAAAAAAGTGTCACGCTATTTTACTTTTACCCTTTTATGTTATCAAAATCCATGTTAAATTTACACAAAGTATCAGTATCTAACCTAAACAAAGTATCATGCCTAGAATTATTTACCAAAACTAAAGCCTTCTTGACCAATTTACAATCATTATAATAAAAAAATGCACACCATTACAATTAATCTTATAAATTAAAATATTTTGTTTTGTTAGACCAAGAATACACAACACGACAACCAACTTCTTCAGTCTACCATCACTAGAAATTAGTTTTACCTTACCCTATCCAATAATATGATGAGAAATATTGTCACCAACTTACTTATACCTATTCCCTACCATATATTTTTACACTCTATGTATCTTTATTTTCTCATGTTTGCACACCTTAATGTAACCATTTTTAGCATAATTCTAAAATTCTACTTTAATTTTATTTAAAGTTTCAAATCTAGTCTTAGACTTATATTTTTTCTCATATTCCTTTTTCAGACTCCCTCTATCCATAAATTAACTCTCACAAAAATGGCATATTTAGAGGCATAATCCACATATTTCCTTCTCAATTCATCACAAAGTAGAGATAACACTACATCCTCAAGTTTTAACTTAGATGTAGTACAATTTATTGTCATGATTGGATTATCCCATGAATTAGGTAATGAACAATTTAAACTAATGCCTTTATCCTATTCATCCATTTTAACATCTAGAGAGGCTAGTTGAATCACAATGATGTTAAAGGAAATTAAGTGATAATCCCTATCATTCATTTTAATTGAATACAATTTTCTCTTGATAAAATTTGTTAATTATAATCTTTGTCTAATATAAATTACCAACCTTATCTCATAATATTTGAGTAGTTTCTTCCAAAATACATTCATCGAACCACAATATGAAAGGCATTATATAATTATAGATCTTGCTTTCCTATCTAAACTATTTTATTCATATTGATCAATTTTAAAAGGGTGAAAACTTGATTAAGAAGCTACCATAATCTATTGATCTCTTTCCACCAATAGATTCTCCCCTTTTTGGCTTCCAAAATTTAAAATTTTTCCTATTTAACTTCTCAATTTTGACTCTAGACAAACTTTTTGTCAAATATAATTTTTAATTAGACCTACAACAAAAACAAAAAAAAAATATCTCCTACCTCAACCAAAGCACCCATTCCAAATAAGGTGTTCCTTCCTACACAAGATCAATCCAAAATAAGCTCTAATACCAAAATTTGAATCTAGGGGTTAATATATTTAATTAAAAATACTAAAAATTTCTCAAACCTAATCTTCGGTACTATATTATAAATAATAAATATAATTTATATAAACTAAAAAAGAAATAGAAATTAGCAACAAGACAATAGCAACAAGAAAGTTAACACAACATATACCATGGAAGTTAATCCTTTTAGAAAAATTCTAACATCAAAATAAGATCCTCTATTTATTATACCAACAATCATATGTTAAATACAATGATACGATATATAATCTAATGTAGTAGAAACCTCTTCTAAGTTGGAGAAAATAGGTAGCCCAACCACACTTTTACCTATCATATTCAAGCCACTTTATATGCATGATCCAAAACAACATGCAAATAGATCAAAATAATATTAAATCCTATTTTAAATCAAGCATAACCTTAGATTGAGCTAAAGAGAGTTAAAATCAAACAAATACCAACACAAACCCTCTTTGCTAAATTTGATCACTCGAGATGCAATGAATATAATTGCTCAATGATGCATACAATATTTTTGCAACATGTACATGTCAAGCTCTAAAGATCATATATTTTTAATGAATGATTCGATTGAATTTATAGGTGTTTGGTTGAGTATGTGAATAATGAATACTTAGTTTTAGAAAAAACAATGGAGATTAATTAAGATGAGTGGAGATTCTTCACTAACTATGAATATTTAAGAATTGTTATGATGACTTCTTCATGAGCTCTAAAATGGATGAGGGTAATTAGTCATTTTTATTTATTTATTTTGAATAATTATTTTTTCATGGGTTAAAAATAGAAGGGAATTGTGGAGGAGTTAAGATAGAATGTGAGTTTTTAATAAAATAATTTACTATTTGCAAAAAATAAGTGAAAATAGAGTTATTAATTTATTTTGCGATAATTGAATGAGCATCACCTTAATTAACTAAATAATAAATATTAACAATACTCTTTACAACGGGCGGGAGAGGGAGTGGGTCTGCGAGTTTGAATTTGCAGGAGGGTGAAGGAGACACTAGTGGTGGGGACAACCTGGATGAGGATGGAGATGGGGTCGAGAGATTCATTGGGAGCTACTACTCTTTCTCCTATGTCATTGTTTGGTGCCTTTTTCCGTGCTACAGCTAGGGGTTCCAGTTCCTTTGCGAATTCTTTCCTTGGAGTGGTCGGTGTTGGTCTTGCACGTGGCCTCCCCTACTGCTTTTCTTTGTTGAGCGGAGGTTGTCCTTTGGGGTTTGGCTTTCTGTGTCTCTATGTGTGGTGCTGGTGGTGGGGCTTGGAGTTCTTACTAATGGTTTGTTTGAGGAGTTTGTAAGCATTTTCTCAGACCCTGTCTGGCATGCTGGGTCAAAAGTGGTTCTTCATTGATGTGCCTTATCTCCTCTTTTGTTGTTTGTGGGTTTTCTTGGTTCTCACTGGATTTTTGGGGGATTTTTTACCTGTGCATGGGTGCTCTCATTGTGTGAGGATGTGGTTTTTGGTTTGCCTCTAATAGAGTTGCTTGTAGATAGTTTTTGGCATGTTTCAGACCCTAACTGGCATGTAGGGTTGGAGGTTGCTCTTCATTGTCTTGTTGGCTTTCTACACTCTCTGCTTGGAGGTTTTCTTTGCCTTGTCCTCCCTCTTTTGGGTCCCATTGTCCTTACTTTGGTGCTGGTGTTGGATGTAGTGCTTGGAGTTATTGTTAAGAGGTTTGTTGAGGAGACTGGTGGCATTATATCATACCTTAACTAGCATGTTGGGTTGGAAGTGGTTTCTTCTTGTTGTTCCTTCTCTTCTCTTTCTCTGTCAGTAGGTGTTTTGAGCTCTTTCTAGCTTTTTTGGAGCTTCTTTGCCTCTATGAGGGTGTCTTCATTGCTTGGTGTTTTGGATGTCGGTCTACCTCTGGTGGAGTTAGTTGTGGAGTGTTGGCTTATTTCAGACCCTTACCGACAAGTAGGGTTGTATGGTTTCTTTGCTGAGAGGTTTGTTGAGGAGACTGATGGCATTATCTCAGACCTTAACTAGCATGTTGGGTTGGAAGTGGTTTCTTCTTGTTGTGCCTTCTCTTCTCTTTCTTTGTCAACAGGCATTCTGAGCTCTTTCTGGCTTTTTTGGGGCTTCTTTGCCTCTGTGAGGGTGTCTTCATTGCTTGGGGTTTTGGTTGTTGGTCTACCTCTGGTGGATTTAGTTGTGGAGTGTTGGCTTATTTCAAACCCTTACTGGCAAGTAGGGTTGGAGGATGGTTTTCAATGTCTTTCCGTCTCTCTTCTCCCTCTGTTTGGAGGCTTTCCTTACCTTTCCCTTGTCTTGTGGCCCTTTATCTCTTTGGTGGTTCTAGTTGTTCTTCTGGGAAGGGATTCTGCTACTCTTTCACTCCTATTTCGTTGCTATGTTGGTTTTATTTCTACTCTCGGTGGGGAGTGTTTCTCTTGGCATGAAATTTTTTGTTGGGCTGAATGCCTATTGGTTTCATTGAGCTTTTTGCTCTCCCCCTTTTGGTTCTTTATGTTTGGGTTCAAGGTTGGGGGTGTACTGTTGTCTAAGGTTTTCTCTGTTCCCTCTTTTGTGCTCTAGTTTACTTATTGGCCAAAGGATGCTATGGTGGTCTTTACTATAGAGGTAGTGGCTTCCCTTCAGTTTTTCCAGCTATGGTCTTCTTTAGAGGTGGAGATTTCTCCTTCTGAGGTGGAGCCCTCTTCTATTGAGGTGGAGAGGTTTGTTGTGGATCATGCAATAAGTTCTATTTTCTATGGTTATGGGTCTCATTTCATCCTCTCCTATAGAGGGGATCCCCTTCCTATTGAAGTGGAGGTCGGGTTGGTGATGTGGGTGGACTAGTGCTATGTTCCTGCTAAGATTCTTCAATGTTTCTCTCTAGTTCCTAACTCTCCTATTGAGGTGGGGAGTTTTGTTTCATTGGATGATGCTCACAAGTATTATGTTGTTGTTTGGCTGGTTCAGGCTAGTTTTTTGGTCATCTCTAGTTCGCTGATGGTTGGTGTTGTTAAGCGTTATGCTGCAGTCTGGCTGATTCAGGTTGATGGTTTCCTAGTTGATACAAGTTGTTCTTCAGTCCTTTTCCCTTGTTTCTTGTGGTTGTTTTGGGTTTGAGGTCCTTATTAAAACCTCTCTTGGTGCAGATTTGAGATTTCAAGGTAATATTTTGTAATCTGCCTCTAGTTGGTTGTTGGTTGTCTTTGTTGTATTTTTTAGGAGCTTGATCTCTTTGTGCAGGTTTCGAGTCCCCGTCAAAACTTGATTGTCAATGGTTTTGGGTCCATTCAAAACCTATTGCTAATGGTTTTAGGTCCATCCAAAACCTGTTTTTCCCTTAATCAGAAATAAATAATAAATATTATTTAATTAATTGGTGGTGGTAAATAAAAAGGGAAATTAAGTGTCTACATCTTTCCTATCTTTGAAATGGTATTATTAAGTAACTATGTTTCATTGAAAGTAGATATAGGTGCTCAATAAGACAAAATACAATGAAGGGAAAGTTGGAATGGATATGATAGACAATGAGTGAATTTCATTGTTATGGTACATGCTATGAATCTTGTATTAGTTCGATTATTTTGAGTATCTTGTGTTTTTATAATATATAACAAGATGCAACATGATATGAGAAACCATGACAACATTGTAGCCATATTTTGGAAGACTAACCCAAAATAAAAAGTCACAAGTAGGCATATGACATATGGAGCCATGATATGAAAGACCATGAAGTCATTTCCATAAAATGCCCCAAGGAATAATACAAATACAAAGAAAAACAAGAAGACAAATGAGCAAGTAAGAAGACATGAGCAAAGAATAAACAAAAAAAATTGTAGATAAAGCTAAAAGCTAAAGATTGATTGATGATGATGATAGCATTGTTGATGTGGGAACGATATATCTTGAGAACAAAATTAGGATTAAGAATAATATATCCTAATAATGATGTAATTATTTCCTTAGAATTGAACAACGCTTATGCAAGATGAGGAAGAAATCCTATGGATGCCCTTGGATTGGGTAGTCTTGTGTTTTCGTTACCAGATGGGATTGTTATCTAAATGTTTTAACCAATGAAAAGTGAAATCCAAGTCTAGATACAAGGATAAAAAGGAAAATTGAATGAAATGATCAAGGGATTGGGAGATTGTGGATGTGAGGGGGTAAGTTGACATCAAAGGTAAAAACAACATAAAAGAAGTGAATTCAAATGCATAACACAAGTTTATACCTTCAATAACCCTCCATGGATTGAGCTCAAGAGTGCACCCAAGTCTTGAAGATTTTCTCAAGTGTTGGAATGTGGATTTCTCATCAAACTACCAACATAATAAGGCTATGGATTCAAGAAATATCCAAATGAGGAGATGAAGCTTCAATTTACAGAAATTGGAGGGGAGAAATGGAGGGCCAAGATTGATTGTTTGATGAAGGGCTAGGATTGATTGTGAGATAGGGTTTGGATCAAAGGTCATAATGGGGTGAGAGAGAGATGATGAGGTTTTCTCACACATGTGTGAGTACACCTTGGATATAGAAGCACTTTTTCACAAATCTAAATTAGTCAAGTGGGTTTTATAGACTAATGTAGTCCCACAACTTGGAATCTCTTTTGACTCAAATATAGGGACACCTTAATGGGTGTGTACACTTTTGTCTTTGCGAGAGAAAATAGCTAGGGCCCTACATGATTGGAAGGATGACCCAATCACCCTCTCCTTGGAAAGCTACATGTAGCTTATTCTAAGACAGGGTTTTTTGTCTCATCTCAAGGGAGTCGTATGGTGGGAATCTACAGGGCACAATGTGCATCCCTTGCACTACACTAGCTATGTTTGAAGGCCTTATCTAAGTTACATAATGTTTTTCTAAGGTGTCCTCTAAACGCCAAGAGGTTGTGTGAGGCACAACCGTGAACACTAGTTTGTCACAAGCATGGGTCAGGAACTTTCGGTAGGAAAGCTCAAACCAGCCCTTCACTCCTAGCTTGGAATCACCTTAAGCAATCAAAGCTTCACCAATTACGACACAACTAGATTGGGGTACAACTTTCATTTTCCCCCCTTTATATACCCCGCCGATAACATGTGGTTGAGGTCATCCCCTAGGGTGATGAAATCCCTAGGCAGGCCTTCTAAAGGGAAAGGTATGCTAGGTTTTTTTGATCCCCAAGATCGTACAAAGTGTGAGGGGAGAGCATACATACAAAAATAGCACACCTTATGTTTACCTAAAAAAATCTAAACAAAATGAAGAAGTGAAAAGATTTATGATCCTCAAGATCACTCTAAGTGTGAGGGGAGAGCATACGTCTATTGCACTCTTCCACACACGACATACAAGTTCATTAACACACTACTCTAACTTTAGTGCCTAATTTAGTGGAAAAAAAATCTTCTACAAAACATCTTGCAAAACCATAGATTAGTAGTTTAATTTGTTTTATCTTGGACAATTCGATCAACTACACCATGTTGTGTGGTCTCACAACACGCCCCAAGAATGTAAGGCTTGGGGACCCAAATTAAAAAAAATAATGCTTATGGCAGGCACTGGTTGACTAATGATCACCAAGAGAAAATGCTAGAGTGGAAATCTTTAAATTAATTAATGTTTTAAAGGGTATCGAGTGTTGAATACACCAAGTTTTGGGACACCGAGTTGATTGAAGTGTTTTAAGCGAAGTTTGGTAAGTTGTTGTAATCCAGGAGTAAGGGCTTTGGAGGTACAAAAATTTTGGTGGTAACTGGGATACGAGTGAATTTTGTTTCGGTAAAGCTAAAATATGTCGGGTACCGGGTAAAGGATGCATTGGTGCTAAAGTGTTAAAACTTGTTGTTTGGTTTTTCCCGAACGCTTAAAATGTCTAGTAACCCACCTAAAGTGATAATTACATGAGAATACATTAAAGCGTGTTATTTATGACTTATTTTGAAAGTAGATTAGTAATAATGATGGTTTTATGATAATGAGAGCTTTATTAATGTTTTTTAAAAAGGGATTGATATATGGAATTTTATGTGTAGGAGAAATAGGTTGTTGGACAATGTTTCGATATAGACGATCAAGAAAATTTGGATTGCAAACAGTTATGATGATGTTATTAGGTTAGGTGGCACTCTCTGAAAGCTCATATGAGAACAAAGCATATTGAGAAGAAACACTAACAATTGGGAGACCAGGGACCCGTGTATTACGCATGTGACAAAGGAGAGTGCTTAGCTCCGAGGTGATTTACTTCCAGGTGATTTAGCCCGAAGCTCGAACCTGAATGTAGGAACAAAAGTGCTGGTGGATTTGAATAACTAGTTCCACCTAATCGCTTTGAATATCCAGTAGAGGAAGTTCCTACATTTTGTTTGATAAATCTGCTCAATCCAGTTTGATTTCCTGATTGAGTTTTAAAGACATAAGTCAAAAAGTTTTAACTGCTGAAGGAGGTCAAAATATATTGACTTATTCAAAATTTTCTCTTTCCAACTGTCATGTGCCACATGCCTTCTTGTGATTCATCCCTTGGATTCCCTCTCATGTGTTGATTGAATTTCTCGAGTGTTTTGTTCTTATAAAAGGTTGAGAGATATATTATTTTAGTTAAGTTCAGAATTTGTGGATGTTGAATTAAAACTTTTTCAAGTTTTATTCTTTTTCATGTTTTTGTTCCATTCCAGAACTAAAAAATTGTATGTTTCATTAGAATTTAACTAATATTAGAGCCAATTTCAAAGCTATTTCTTGATATGAAATCTTACATAGCTGATTGTTTGTTCCTATCGGACAAGACTATGTGTTGCACCATTTAAGGGTGAATACTAACACTATCTGGTGGAAAATGGTCCCCTTTTCTTTAAAATCTTGCATCATTTTATGCTTAGCTATGAAGCAATCTTGTGAAGTATAGGATGGTTTACTTTGGTTTAGTTATTTCTTGAGGAATGCATTTATAATACTTGGGAGAAATTTTACTTTTTAGTAATTTTTTATGCTTTATTTTAGAATAGATGATTTATATTCCAAAAAATGCTCCAAAAATGATAAATACATGGAATTTTATTATAAATCTTTCGATTCCATGAAGTTGTTAAATGGTTAATGCTAAATCTACTTGAATGTATGCAAGTTAATTTGAGTTCATGAAATATTATCGCAAATTCTTTGATTTCATGACGTTATTGAGTAACATTTAAATGACCAAACTTAGATTATGTTTCTACCTTTTGAATACTATCCAATTCTTATCAACCATTTACCCCTCATGTTTAGCAAAAAATTCATAATGAACCTTGAGTGATCCTAGTCCATCAATACCTGACATAAACGAGCCTTGGGATCAAGTTGAGTTTTCCCTAGATTTAGGTTTCTCGATGGAGTCTTTCAAGAAAGGTAGGTTCTCAGGATACTCTATGAGAATTTATCTGCCTATTGGTGTGTGTGCGCAACATCCACATCAACAGAAGTGGCACTAGAAGGAGGGCCCCTTTTTGATGTTTTGAGCCAGTATTGTTGTCCCGATTGCAAAGTCAAAGTCCACTTGTGAGTTGTGAGCAAGTTTGTAATGGAGAGTGAAAAAGAGATTGATAAGATCCAAAAAATTCTTTATCAGAGGCTTTATCCCTTAAGTCTGTTTACTTTTGGTAGGGTTACAGAGTGTAGGATCTATGACACAACTGATCATAGTGAACTTGATTCTAAAGTTTTCCTAACTAGGGCAAGTTTGGCTACTCATAAGGTAATTCCATTAACGAAGGTGTCTCTAAGTGCGAGAAGGAGGGAACCATTACTGGAAAGATATTTGAATTCCAAGAAAGTGCCTAACCCTAGTCAAACTAGAATGCTTAGTGGTTTGACCATTGGACTGAACAGATTCACTAACCGTAATTGCTATGAAAAGATTCAGGATGTTTTGCAAGAAAAGAAGAAAAGTCATCAAGATTTGGGAATATCATGTTTTAAGCATGAATTTGAAAGGAGCAAGTCACCATCCTTCACACACGTGGATGATAACGAGAAAAAAAAGTGGGTGAAATGAGTGGGAGATGCATGCTTTTTTCCCCTAATTGTGAATCCACAACTTAAAAGGGAAGAGATCCTTGAATTACACAAATTGCAGAGTATCAAGTTTTTACTTTTCCTCTTTCTAATAATTGTGCAAATTGTATTAAGGTTTGGCCTAATGAAATAAATAGTGATGTTAAGGTCAAATACAGGGCAAAGAACTGAAGAATTCTTGGAGGGAGAGAGAATCAAGAAATAAATGCAACCATTTGTGGAACAAAGCAAAACAAAATGGAGAACCACGAACGAATACTGGAAGAAGGTACAAGACCAAGATGATGGAAAAGGTGTGTGCAATCGACCATTAATGAGGTCGTTTCCATACAGTTTAGCTAGATTATTGGTAAGTATGCGTTCAAATTTTTGTTTATTAAATGCAAAAAATTTCAAATAATTCTTTTCTATAGTAGGTTATCCAAAATTTATTCAAGTGAATTTAAAGATAAACCTGCTAGGATTCAAACTGAGAGCATTATGAAGTTAATGATAGAAATTAGGGTAAATTACTTAATTAGGGTAAATTGCTTGGTTAGGGTAAAATTTTAGTTAGTTAGGTTAGTTTGCTTTAGTAGTTTTTTTTGTTTTTCCTTGTTTTCTAGTTTTTTTCTCGGCATTAGTGAATTTTTTCTTAATCTAAAACACATGATGATTGAATTCTAAAAACATTTTACTGAAAATTGAAAATGTAAAACCATTTGAAATAAATACATGCATGAGTATAGAAAAGAAATTTTCTCATTATATTTCATAAATACATGAAAGTATAAAATTATTGTTGTAAAGCGATGTCAAAAAGAAGCAAAAAGGGAGGGTTTGATGTTCAAAAGACTATGCTAGAATAGTTGGTAGGCTGGCTAGTCAATTTGGTTCACTTCGTCCTGGAGGAACATGTACCCCAAGTAGGCGTTGTCCCTATGGTCATCAAGGTTGGGAGTATGTAGAGAAGTAAGGAAAGGAAAGAGAGGAACTATTTCCTTGTGTTGCAGAAACCGAGGAATGTCATCAGCAGTAGGGATTCCTATGGCCAGATGAGCAACAATGAGAACATTGTCCAAATTTCCTAAGAAATTTGGCCACACTATCATCACCACAGCAGAATGAACTTCAACTATAGAGAGGCTGGGGTCCAGGAGAGAAGCCATGAACTGTGAAGCTAGGTCTGAATTTAACCTGTAATAGCCTTCAATGCTCATATAAGTTTCCTTGAGGACCATGCTTAGAAATATTTTGGTGGAATAAGTCCTGAGGAAGAATACCTTTCCAAGTTGTTGGCTCGTAATTCGGCCCAAAAAATTGGTCTGACAACAGACACTAGTAAGGAAAATTGGAGTATCCATAGCCTAGAAGCAAGAAAGAACACACAGAGGGAAAATAAAAATCGAAGAAATTGAAGATAGAAATGAAGAATTTGAAGGAAAGTGTTGAATTTATAGAAAGCTGTGAGAAATCTATGGTACATAGTTGCCATGATAAAAAAATATTGGGAATGCAAGTTGAGGTGGCAAAAGTACACTTTTCTCCAGAATTAAAATTTAAATCAAATAAATTCTCACAAAATTGGTGTCCAATGCTTCAAGGATTGCTAGTACGAAGATCATGAATCAAGCGAATTTGAGATTTCAGAATTAAATGGTGGTCCTTTCAATTTATTTCATCAAGCCGTATTAATTATGAGATGTCCAAGTGTGTTATTCGAAAGGAAAGTTAAGTCTATGAGGTGGCACATGTCGACATGTTGAGAAGCTTGAGGGAAGCAATATGTGCATTATTAGGTGTGCAAATTAAATGAAGGGTATGATGGTCGGGCTTAAGTATAATCATGACAAGCCTGATGCATTAATGTAAGTGCAGAGCTGCCAAAATTGAAATTGTCAGCCAAGTTTATTTTAGCAGGTTGCCTTGGAAGTTAAAATGGAAGGGTGGTAACTAATGTCTCTAAACTTAGAACTAATCGGGTGATTTGATAACTTGCAGCTAAATTTTAACTTATGCTTTTTTTAGTAAATAAAAAATTGTAGTTAGTTGAAATCTAGCATAAGGATGGTAAAATTTAGCTAGAAAGTTTCACATACAAGAAATTCATTAACTGAATCTTTTTGGAATTAGTGAAATGGTGAAGGGTATTCACATTGAGTGAAAAATAAAAAAGTAACCTTCTCCATCACTATAATTCCCAACATAATAGCGGGCTTCATTTCCTGCAAGTTGAAGCAAAGAGCTTAAAATAAAATATCAAAGAAATATCAAGAGAGAAAATTCAACTCTTTAGGCTATCCAAATATCTCTACCAAGGCTATGGACGCCTAACTGGTAGGAGAGCTATGTTTGGGGGAATTACAGAGATAACCTTGTCGGGGCTATGGACTCTTGACTGGTAGCAAGGCTCTATCCAAGGTTGGATTTGGAGGATTGCTAAATTATGTAGCTCAATATCGATAAACTAGTCTTTTCACCAAGTTCCAAATATAGGAATTAATCAATGCACACACTGATACTTTCCGATGAAATTTTATAATTTTTACGCTGAGATTCAGGTGAAGGTAAGGAGTTATTGTGGAAAATATGCATAAGTTATAATTTATAGAGAGTAATTGATTCTCAGGTTTCTTTTAAATTTGGTTTTGTTGGTTGCAAGTTGTTGTGTGGTCTCACAACACGCCCCAAGAATGTAAGGCTTGGAGACCCAAACTAAAAAAAATAATGCTTATGGCAGGCACTAGTTGACTAATGATCACCAAGAGAAAATGCTAGAGTGGAAATCTTTAAAGTAATTCATGGTTTAAAGGGTATTGAGTGTTGAATACACTGGGTTCTAGGACACTGAGTTGATTGAAGTGTTTTAAGCGAAGTTTGGTAAGTTGTTGCAGTTTGGGAGTAAGGGCTCGAAGGTACAAAAGTTTCGGTGGTAACCGGGATCTGGTTGAATTTTATTCTGGTAAAGTTGAAATATGTCGGGTAGCGAGTATCAGGTAAAGGATGCATTGGTGCTAAAGCATTCAAACTTGTTGTTTGGTTTTTCCCGAACACTTAAAATTTCTGGTAGCCCACCTAAAGTGATAATTACACAAGAATGCATTAAAGCATGTTATATGACTTATTTTGAAAGTAGATTAGTACGAATGATGGTTTTATGATAATGAGAGTTTTATTAATGTTTTTTAAAAAGGGATTGATATATGGAATTTTATGTGCAGGAGAAACAAGTTTTTGGACAATGTTTCAATATGGAAGGTCAAGAAAATTTGGATTGCAAGCAGATATGATGATGTTACTAGGTTTGGTGGCGCACTCTGAAAGCTCATGCGAGAACAAAGCTTATTGAGAAGAAAAGTCAACAATCGGAGACCAGGGACCTGAGTATTACACATGAGATGAAAGAGGGTGTGTAGCTTTGGTGTGATTTACTTCTGGGTGTTTAGCCCGAAGCCTGAACCTAAATGTAGGAAAAAAATTGTTAGTGGATTTGAATAACTAGTTCTACCTGATTGCTCTAAATATCCAACAAAGGAAGTTCCTACTTTTTGTTTGAAAAATTTGCTCAATCCAATTTGATCTCCTGATCGAGTTTTAAAGACATAAGTCCAAAAGTTTTAAGTGTTGAAGGAGGTCAAAATTCGTTGACTTATTTAGAAGTTTCTCTTGCCAACTGTCATGTGCCACGTGCCTTTCTATGATTTTTCCCTTGGATTCCCTCTCATGTGTTGATTGAATTTCCCGAGTGTTTTGTGCTTATAAAAGGTTGAGAGATAGATTATTTTAGCTAAGTTCAAAATTTGTGGATGTTAGAGAATTTTTTTTTTTTAAAGTTTTATTCTTTTTCTTGTTTTTTGTTCCATTCCAGACTAAAAACTTGTATATTTCATTAGAAGTTAACTAACATTAGAGCCAATTTCAAAGCTATTTCCTGATATAAAATCTTACGTAGCTAATTGTTTGTTCCTATCGGACAAGATTGTGTGTTGCATCATTTAAGGGTGCATACTGACACTATCTAGTGGAAAATGACCTCCCTTTCTTTAAACTCTTGCATCATTTTATGCCTAGATGTGAAGCAATCTGGTGAAGTATAGGATGCTTTTCTCTGGTTTAGTTATTTCTTGAGGCATGCATGAATAATACTTGGGAGAAATTTTAGTTTTCAGTAATATTTTATGCTTTATTTTAGAATAGATGCTTTATATTCCAGAAAATGTTCAAAAAATGATAAATACATAGAGTTTTATTATAAATCTTTCAATTCGATGAAGTTGTTGAATGCTTAATGCTAAATCTACTTGAATGTATGCAAGTTAATTTGAGTTCATGAAATATTATCACAAATTATTTGATTTCATGAAGTTATTGAGTAACATTTGAATGATCGACTTAGATTATGTTTCTATCTTTCAGATACTAGCCAATTCTTAACAACCATTTACCCCTCGTGTTTAACAAAAAATCACAATGAACCCTGAGTGAACCTAGTGCATCAAGACCTGACATAAACTAGCCTTGGGATCAAACTGAGTTTGCCTTAGATTTAGGTTTCCTGGTGGAGTCTTTCAAGAAAGGTAGGTTCCCATGGTACTCTTGTGGAGAATTTATCTTTCATGTTGGTGTGTGTGTGCAACATCCACATCAACACACCATTGGTTATATTAATGCTAGGGTCAAAACATCAGAAATCAAAAAATGTAGCTTTACAATTAGACAAAATCAAAAGCGTAGAAACATAAAATAATAGATTTTGAACCAAAAGTAGAGGCATTGAAATAGAACAAATATGCGCCTACATTTGTAAAACCAATTTGCACAATTTTAGCTTAAATACCAATTATGTTGACTATTTATGTTCAAATGATGTAACCTATTGTTGTTTTCTCAATTAGTTAGTTATGCAAAAGCCACAAAAGTTAAAATGAAACTGAATAATCTAATCTTTCTACCCTAAAGCAGAAGCACCATAATGTGCAAAAAAAGCACAACAGGTCAATTTAGAAGCACAAGTCACAACACAGGTGTTGAAAAGTAGAGAAGAAGCACTGCAAGTTAGCACATAGGCATTGAAGCTTTCTGCATAGGCACCGAAAACCAGGGCTCGACCAGAAAACAAAACTTACCAAAATTTAAGCTAGGATGTGAGTTCTTTTGACCTTTAAGGGTTAATTTTAAAAGCCCAAAAATGAAATGTGAGTTGTGAGAACTAGAGAACTTGTTTGACCTAGATAAATTTTAAATTGTTTTAAGTTGTGGGTAAATTTTATCTTTTTCTTAGTGTGAGAGTTGTAGTTGTTGAAGAAAAAGAAAAAGAAAAGACTATTATTTGCATTGATAACTATTAAACTAGAACATAAACTTTTTTAGAAAACTAAATATAACATCAAAATGCCAAAACAAAACCTTGCAATATCAAAATGATTAGCAAATTAGTATAACTAATAATGGCATATGTGAGTGCTGCAATGGTGAATGTAGGCGTGGCAGGTTGGCACATAGGCACTAAAATTGTGAGCACAGAAACAACAAATAGAAGCGAAGGCGCCAAAATTCACAACACAAGCGCAAAAATTTGAAGTGAAAGAGTAGTTTAACAAAGGCCAAGACCTACACACTTCAAACTTCACAAAAAATTGACACA
>VDFB02344690.1:0-21135 GCA_007258455.2 Sequoia sempervirens
TATTACTTGAGATATTAGAAACATCTTTAGCGTAGGTTAGTCATAGTTGAAGTTCTTAATCAGAAAATATCAGCTGCGGCGTTTGTGTTTTATAAATCTTGTGCTCTAAGTTGAACCAAAAAAATAGGCAAATTAGATTTAATTTACTTTCTTTCGCAACATCAACAAGAGGGAGCTTCCCCTCCTAATTTGAAGAGCAATTTATCTGTGCATAGCTGTCCGTTTCAAATCCACATTCCAGAGGTGCGAATTTAAACGCCAACATAACACAAAGTACATACATGCTTTCAACAAGAGGACACATATCAATTAAGAAGTAGATGAAGCATGAAGTATTCATATTAGCACACGTGCAGCTTACATATAAGAATTTACACCCATAGAGCGAGAAGCATTTAGTCATTGCATAAGACATGAATATGTAGGGCATTCAAGTACACTCAATTTTAATCCTATGCATGGAATAGAAGCATATCATGTATTCAAAACACAATATGAAACATTCATTTGAATATGCATAAAGCACGAAATGATCCTACATATAGGACATAGGTATAAGAATGCTCGTAGATACACTCAACAAATATAAACAAACACATATAAGGCATGAGTCACGTGAATACAAGTACACATGTAAGAATGGAATAGTCAGGTATTAGAGTACATTAGTCATGAAGTGGACAAGTAAGATGCTAAGCATGACCATATATGCCATGAAATAGGTAAAGCATGAAGTAAATGCACGAGTGCAAGCATACTTATGAATATATGTAAGTTGTAATGTACACACTTAAGTCGCATGAATACACATATGCGCATGAGTGCACGCAAATCAAAAGGCATATACTTGAATACATGCAAATCACAAGCATACACTTGAATGCACATAAGCCACAAAATATGCTCACACAAGTCACAGGGTATACACTTGAATACACTTGAATACACATAGGGGTCTCAAGCTATATACTTGAATACACTTGAATACATAATTCACCAAGTCATAAAGTAAACAAATGCGAAGTTATATTGTATACACTCGAATACAAGTACAAATCATAAAGTATACACTTGAATACAAGTACAAATGGCAGAGTACACACTCAAATAATACAAATTATGGAGTATACACTTAAATACAAATACAACCTTAGAGTACACACTTGAATACAATTGCAAGGTCATAGAGTATGCAGTCAAATACAATCACAAGTCATAGAGTATACACTCAAATATGAATACAATCAAATGAAGTATACCATTAGACAATTGGGAAGGGGATTCAGTGCATCCCATACTACATCGTGGACCCGTCCACTATCCCAAGGTCATGAAGTATACACATGAGTATGAAGCATACACATAATACACAAAGTATTCACATGAACATGTGTTACAAAGCATACATATAAGTCACAAAGTAAACCTTTGAATACACTTGAACACACATACATTAACTCAAAGTACACACTGGAATACATGTAAGGCACACGTAGTATACACAGGATGGAAGGAACATGCTCTGATACCACTTGTAATGTCCCCTTATTAGAGACATAAAATGCACAAGTTAAGGTCAAGAAATTTACTTACCAACACCTAATTTTGCACATGTAATTTGCCTTGAGGGCCTGCACACATCATGCATTACCAACAAAAACATAGTTCCTTAATCCAATTCAAATTAGACAATTCCAGATTGAGCATTTTAAGGATAAGGTAGATGCATTATCATCTAGTGCATAAACACATCATAAACTGATATGACTTATTACTCTTGATCGCAATAGATCTTCGCCTTGTTTCCTCTTTCCTAACCTCATTAGATGGTAGGTTTACTGTGCCAAGGGTGCGTGCACGATCTCAAATTGGACTCCCTCAAGGGGTTCCACCCATATTGGGATTGTCCATCAATGGAGCGATTTACTTGCCTTTCCCTCCACAAACTCCCTATCCTTATTGTGCTAGCGCAAGGGAATTTTGGCCTGAAGTCTATTCTCGTAGTAAAGTCATAATAGCTTATGATATACAATAATTGCTGCAAGCATTATTATTGGACTCTTGTAAATAATACTCAGGGTGTTTGTCAATCATTTATGCTGTATATATATTGACATATAAATATCCATTTAATCTCTCTAAGCATTCACCTATTATATTTAATCACATTCGCAACTCAACACAGATCAAAGTTTATAAACATTCACTGCTATTTAACTTGATAAGGTATGGTTTAGTTATTAGACTATAACCTGTTGTCCATAGCAACTTGGATTGATTACATAACCTTCAATATTATCAGTCAATTGAGAGTACTTACCTCTAAATCGATGCACTGGTTGGATGCTCTCAAGACGTAATTTCTTGTAACCCGATCTGTCCTCTCTCTCTACGAGATGATGTAATGATCTCCTCCCTAGGAGAAACACTCAAATCTAAACCTTGCATTCAACGTGTTTCTCAAAGAGACATTATAAGTGTTAGAGGCCAGTGAAAACATCTAATAAGATCAAAGATGATACAAATATCCCATTCATGTCAAAGGATTATTCACTTCCTCCCCTGCACTCACTATGAATGATTCTTCTATAATACATTTCATGAGTACCTTAGATGTTAAACATCTTTCGAGGTCCCCTACGTGGAATTCTATTATACCATTTAACATCATAGGGAATAAACGGAGTTATTATAGTTGTAAATAATAAATTATAAGTACATATAATTGTATATGCCCACCTCCTATGAAATCATCATGAGTATCAATATACCAATTACCAATATATATATATATATATTAATTGCCCATTATCACTAAATTCTCAATCCTTTTACCAAGCATTCATTATTATTATTTAATTTCCAGTGACTCACTTTCATATAGATTTTAATTACCTATCTGCAATAGAGATTATTCACCCGTCATTGTCTATATTATAAAACATAGTTATCTGCTCTGCATCAGGCATCTCACACAACTTATACCTTGGTCAACCTGTAGACCACCTTTCTATTTTCCTCTACTCCTCCCGATGATGTAGGAGATCCCTTGTTAGCCAGCGATCATAAATTTTATTCTTCTCTTTGCCTCAGCCATCGTCTATACTTCCACTTCCTAATGTTCATATATATTTCTTGCTTGCTGCCCTGCATCAGATTAGGGAGAATGTTTCTGACAGCCATATTCTCTTTTCTTCCCCGCGTTGACTTCCTCATATTTTCATTTGGTGTCTTCTCCTTAAATATCTGATGTGTTTTGGAGATGTGCTTCTTCACCCAGCGCTGTCTTGGACAGATCGATGCCTTTTTGGGATGCAACTCTTCTTTTTGGTCATTGCCTCCCTTAATCCTTAGCTGCCTCTTTCGATAGGCTTGGTCTTAATATTTATTTATGTTTTCATTATTTTTTGATAGCAACAATATTATAATAATTTTCTTTTATATTGGATAATTGTGTTTATGATTTTTGTATGGGTTCTCTTCTATTAACTTTTTTGAGTAATTACATATTATAATGATATTCAATATTCCTTTTGCATTATCAATTTATATTTGTAATTTATTTCATTTGTATATTATATTTATAATAATTATAATATTATCAAAGATAATTATAATTATATTTTAAATCGTAAGTACTTATGTTAGGATTTTGACATTTATTTGTATTTTATTTATTTATTTGTCTTTAGTCGTTTTTATAGCTTAATGTTACAATCTCGGGGACATGACAAAATTGCCACTGGCAGGTTTATTACATCTTCTGAAAATGAAATCGAAAGTCAGTGGAATTGAAATTTAGACTCATGGGTGTATCTAGAAGTGCTCGTCATGTCTCTATCCCTTTGTGAATGCTTCAAGTCATATTCCTTCTCAGGTCTATAAATACAATGGTTTTAATGTCGTGAGGGGTTGTACAATTACCTGTAGGTCATACTTTGCTAAACATTGCCTATGATCTTGTTCAGCTGTTAGTGTGTTCATATCAGTCATTTTCAGTGCATTATTGAGCTGATTCATTGCTTGAGAGTGGTCAATATCCTTCTGATGGTCTCCTAGCAATTGATTACCTGACTTTGCCCTTGTAAGAGGTCTCTTTCTGAAGTTATTTGTGCAGGTGAGGTCAATTGGATGGGTCAGATCTATCTCATTGGGTTTTGTTTTCTTTCTCGTCAGATATCTGTGCTTAGTTTCTTTTACATACATTCTAGTCATTTTTGTAGTTTCTGGTTACATCCAAGCTAGTGTGAAAGGTTAAGCATTACCACATTACTGATTATTACGTCAAAATTTTATTATCTCATATAACATATATATTCATTTTTCATTACATGTTCAGTTTCCTCAGGTAAATTGTGTTATTTATTTTCATAGTTTGCTTACCAAGTGTTTGACAAAATTACTTTGTTTGAAGTTCATAGGTCTTTTTGATCCACTATAGGGGTAGGGTGAGTATAGTAGGGCTAACTATAGCTATAGTAGGAGGGTGGTTCCTTTGGTTGATAGAGCTAGGATGGTGATGAGTCCTCTCAATAAGGTGGCTCTGCCCTATACTATATATTTAGTTTGACTATAATTGAGTAGGATGTCCAACAACTAGTATAGTCCATGAGCTCAACACTCAATGAGCCTAGAAAGGCAGATTGTAGAACCAAACTATAGTTGTGTCTAGCAGGAGAGATAGTAGGGGATGGAGCTATCTATATTGGTGGGGATTGCCTGTGGGGGTGGGCTCTTAGTCTTTCGATCCATTTCTCTTGCCTGATTAAGGTCTGATTTTCAACGCTAAGCATCATATCAGTCTTAGATTTGCTTCTGTTGAATCCATATAGCATATTGCATCATTTAATAAGACCAAATAAACTTAAATAAGCATCTGCAGGTCTAGCTATCAGTCCAAGCTTGGTTTTAGAGCATCCAATAAATCATCCATGGCTTGCATGCTTTCAAGTTTGCATTTAACATCTTTGAAATCATTTGTTTTAAGTCGATATGTGGTTTGAGAGCATTTAAGGTTTGATTTTCAGCTTGTTAGACAATTTTAGGCATCATATTGTTCATGCATTGTTTCCATTACACCCATGTTGCATTTCATATAATTGAGAAAAGTCTAGTTTGCTGTTCTCAGTCATATATGTTGCATCCCTACAGAAATGTCAAAAGAAAATGAGTTTTTATTTGAATAGGGCACAATCTGTTGTGTCTTAAATCACAGAAATATTTATGTATTTAAACACTAAAACTTGTCATTATTCCTACAATCATGCCATAGTAACATTCAAAGAGCAGGTTAAACAGAGATTTAGGTGACAAAAATGAAGATGATAAGCTCCTAGAAGTGTAAGAAGACAGATCAGACTTAGGTGGCAAAAGAGCATAAAAGAGGCACCTGATTAATAAAACTGCTTTAAAGAAAACTAATTGTAAAATAAATAATAAAATATAAAAGCCTAATAATAGGCTCTTTTCCATCACCCATAAATAACTACTGCAGGAGTTGACAACTGCCCAGTTTGACTGGTGGTAAAAATAGCATGTTGCACATGAATGACTGTTCAGGTTTTAGAACATATTTTTGTACTGAAATACAGTGGTTCATCTGGATCGTCCGAAGCATGGTGAACCTTCTTGAAGAATACTGAAGCTTGATGAACCCCTTGGCAGATGATGAAATCCTAGCCAACATGAATCCAATGAATACCCAGCCAAAATCAACTTGATGACTTGAAATTGGAACCCTTATCATAATAAATTCACTGCTGCCACTCAACACAAAACACTACTTCTCTGATCCATTAACTCTGTGAGAGCCATCGCCAAGGGCTTTGACAAAGAAAGTCATGGTGAAACTTTCAGATTCCAATCACAATTCTGCATCGCAAAAGATGAATCCTAGGCTGGAACAAATACAAACCCTCCTTCAATGCTTGCCAAAAAACTGACTTGAAACCCTACTGTTTTAACTGTCCCAGGCAATGATAAACGCATGACAGTGGGAATAGGGACTGTGCTGAAGACGCTATGACTTCTGTCTTTGTAATTTAAAAAAAATGGTGCTGCAAATCAGTTCACAAACCTGTAAAAATATGGACGATTTGCCCTGCTGCTGCTGGAGATGAATAACATGCACATATAAGCTTTGGAATTTCCCCTTCTATAGATGTTTTAACTTAGTTTTTTCCCTTGAAATTGACTGACTGCTGTAGGGTGGAACATTTGGTTGGCTTTTGCTACGCTTTTAGGTGTTTAAAGGAGTTTTTGGTGTGCTAAACCCTTGGTTGGCAGCGAAAGTGATCTTTATATGACACTGATTACTAATTGTAATATTTTTAATATTGAAAAATGAATATCTATCATGACATTTGAGTTTGACAAATTGATATTGAATAAATATAATGTATTTCAAAATTGTAATATTTATGGTAGTTTTGTTTAGTATATGCATGTTATGTGGTATTCTGAACCTAATTCCTGTGTTAAGATTGCAAATATGTATATATTTATGATTTTTTTAATATGCCTTTTGTATATAAATACGCAGAATGCAACCAGCCCCAAAACATTTTTGTTGTACTGGCATATTGCACCCACACACCTGTACCCAATTCTGATTCAAATTTGGCAACTTAGACTTTAAACTTTAACCTATCCGAAAATATTTTTTCTTTGCAGAAAGATATCAGTGCATGTAAAGAAGCTCTATGCTTTCCCATTTCCAATAATTCCCTTGAGGAAATTAGTTTCATGATTTTTGCTATAACAATAAAATAGTTGTCTTCTAATGAGTGAGAAGTAGATCTATGCAAGGATGCATATTATTGAAGTCTATTTGATATAAATTTGTATAAAGCAGTCATATGTCAGATTAAATATGATTGAAGTTTTTCCTAGGTACCATGGTGTTTTTGGGATGGGAATGGTAGGAGATGTGGGAATGCATTTCCAAGATGGTAGGAGATGGACAGCCTTTTAAATTATTTTTAGGGGGGAATATAGGAAATTCACCCCATTTAAGAGATAGAGAAAAGAAAATTTGTAGAAGAATGAGATAAATTATATTACTGTCCACAGATGACCAAAAGTAGGTCAATGTGACTCAAAAGAATGAAAATATACAATAGAGAGTTCTAGGAAGAGAAACCTAGTAAAGTCCCACCAAGTGGAAGAACAAAGTTACAAAACAACAAGGGGGACCACCAAAACAGGTGGTCGAGAAATACTAATAGGTACAAATAGCTAAGAAAGGGGAACAAGAACCCTGAAGAGCGAAGAGCAGCCACAAAGGAAAATTGAAGTACATCAAGTATCACTGCTTGGACTAGAAATAGTGAAGTTGCTAGTGCTGTCGTTGATCACTATGAAGGGACCAATACAAGATTTGATAATGCTTATTGGGGAGTGCCAAGGGCTGGGAGGGGTACTCCCACTAGGATCACACCTAACATCCAATGCTGAAGTAACTCCTATAGTAGTGAAAAAGCTTTTAATATGCATCTGTCCCTATGACTAGAGAGGTGGCTGAAGAGGAGTAGATCTTTGTCAACGAGAGGAAGCTGGGATGCATTGTTGGGAAGAAAGAAGACCATGACATTGAGGGGGGACATGTTGAGGCAAAAGCTATGAGAGACCCCGTTTCATTGGTCTAACTGCGTTTATGAGAGTAGTAGTGGTATCCAAAGGCCATTTAGGTCTATCAGTCTCTTAAATGTGCCAAAAGGAGGTGATTGATCTGGTGGCTCTAGAATCTTGACAAACCACATGCAACTCTCAAAGATAAAGAGAAAACACCACTAGTCTGAATCTTAAAGAAAGTAGAGAGATTGTTGCCTAAGTCATGGTAGAGGTAGTAATATATTCGTTGGATTTCATAATAAATGGAGCAGCTGAAAATGAATTGCTCTTCTGTCTCAACCTCTTCGAGGGAGCAAAGATGGCAGATCCAGTCAAGGTGAGGAATATGGTGATTTATCTCAACTATTTTGAAAATTGTGTAAAATTGAATTTTGTTGGGGCATTTGTGAGCAACATAAGTATTGTTGGAGTTGACGGTAGTTTTGCTCTTACAGATTCTAAAGATAAGGGATTAGAACCAATAATGAAGTTGAGTTGGAAGCTTTTGTGATAGATTGGTGGCAGCGTTTTCTCAATATTTGAAACAGCTGATTGTGGAGGGGGATTTTGTGCGAGTGATAAACACCCTTCAAAAAGGTAGGAGTCCAAAATGGAGACTTAAACACTATGTGGACGAGGTTTTAGGTATTGGTCAAGAATTTGAGAATTTAAGCTTTTAGTACTATAGGAGAAATTTGAACTCATCAGTAAATTATTTGGTGAATGCTAGAGTGGATCGAGAGCCAATTATAACTATCTACAACCATTTCTCAAACTCTTTGGTGGATTTAGAGTGGCATTTAAACTTTTAGTCTCCTTGAATTGTAGCTTAGATAATTTATTGTGCTTGAAGGATTTTGGATATAGTTTGTGTGAAGGACCAGCCTTTTCTTATTTAAGGGATTGCTAAATTCCTTTGCTTTCATGGTATAAAGTATCCCTTGCTACTTATATTACAGTTGGTCATCAAATATTAGAGCTTTAGAAATGGTGGTAGGCTTACTTCTCCTTATTTACTTTTCCATGTGTGAAAATTTGCTTCCTTTGTGTGATGTTGGGTGTTTCACTAATGTGTATTGAGTGCTTCTTTTATAAGGATTGGCATTTAGTATTTTTGGCATAGTTTTGGTGGTGGTTGTTTGCAAGTGCTTGCAATATTTGGTGCTAGTGGAGCATTGTAGGCTTTCATCTATATTTTTCTTCTTTGCTCATGTTGCATCAGGGTTCATTAAGGAAGTCTTGGGAGAAGATGGTTTAGACATGGTGGGTGCTCATAGGTCAAGGCTAGTATTTGGAAGGATTTTATGAATAACCTGGCATCCTTGGTACTGTCGATTGGGTAGTAGCTATGGGTCTTGAAACTTCTTCCAAATTATTTTGTGGGCTTTTCATAGGCCCAAATTGGCATTTAGAAAATCATGTGGTGGAGCAAGGAGTGAGCTTTGATGGTCCATTGCCACCGTCACCTATGTTATTGAAGAATGAGGTAGAAGATGAGCACCCAATGGAAATGCAAAAAGAGTTGAAGGTGTTGAGGGTGTATTGTGTGGACGTGGGTAAGTTGCTTGTAGGAATGAGGGTTAACCATAACAATGGCCATCTTGGAGTGGCCAATGATTATATTGCTCCAGTCCTTTGTGGTGATTTTGTGCATCTTGCTAGGGAAAGGGCTTAAGTCTTATGAAGGGTCTTCTTTCCCTCTTTGGATCTTGGGTGGAATGGGAACATGTAAGGCTTGAATGTATTATAGGTTGGGATTGATGGTGAATGGGTGATGCTCAGCAGCCTATAGTAGGAAATTGGGGTGTGTGTATAGTTGAGAGTTTATATAGATCGCTGGTTTTTTGGCATGGTGGTATTGGTGTATTGGGAGTAGGCATGATCTATGGTTTATGCAGTGTGTTGGGTGGCAGCTCAGCATCCTTTGTTTTGGTGTCTTTGAGTATACAGTGTACTTGTGATTGAAGCTTTTTATTGAACAAACCATTTTTAGTTATTTGTTTAGTCATCCTTTTTGACCGTTAGGGCCCGTCCTTATGATATTGTAATGCTTTTTTATAAAGTATTTTTGGGTGCAGACCCTTATAGAATCCCCTTCTAATACACACACACACATATACATATACATATATATATATATATATATATATAAACTTTAAAATGCTCATGTTATTAGGCATTAATCATATTCCTTATAGAACTATGTTACATAACATCAGAGTTGACAATGCAACAAAATTTCATTGCCAATAAGCATATCTAAAAGTACAACAAAAGGCCCAAAGGCAAATCTACAAAATAACAAAAAAATGTAGAAAAACATTGCAACTAGTTCTGCTGCACCTGATCTTCGTCTGGAAATTCTGCATCAAAATTAGAGTACTATTCTGGGAATTTTAAAAAAAAGATCTAGGAAAGAATTTAAATTAAGCAATATTTTGAGATGGTAGGACAAAGCAGAGTGTGCCATTTATTTTGAACCATTAATTGGGTGTATGTCTTTGTGATCTTTCAATATGCTCCATTGAGTCACTTGTATACTGTGAACTTTGACATTTTGTTTCTTGCATCATATATATCACAGTAGCAAAAAGCTTTCTTAGGATTAATCAACAAACTAACAGATAAAGATTTTTTCAATTAATTAAGAAAAAATTTGGGTTAGGGAAAAAATCAGAAAAGATTGCTGCAGAAATCAAGAAAAAAGCCCAGAAAAATAGAAACAAATTGTGATTTTGTTGTTGAAAAAATCAGCACAGGCACCAATCCATGATAAACTGCTATTTCCAATTTTAGTAATTTTAAATATATAATGTTTTGGCGTGTGCTATATATGTTAAAATGATTATAATTCTAATTAAATTAAGGATTCAAGATCTGCAATCTTGAACTCAGATATGAATTCTGATTTTTATCCACAAAAATTTATAATTCACTTTCAATATATTAAAGTGAATTATATTCTATGGAGATGAAATGAGAACAGTAGTATGAATGAAAGGGAATGCTAATTTTGCAGACAATTCAAATTTCTCGATGAAGCACATGCTTTTATGTTTTTTTGCATTGATTGGACCATAAAATGCAGTGTTCCAGCCCGGGGATGGGAAACGGGGGGACGGGGAAACGCGTTTGGAGACGGGGGGACAAAGGGCCTTAGTTTGGGGACGGCAGGGAGACGGCGGGGGGACGGCGGCGGGGGGGTGGCGGGGGGGTGGCGCTGATATAGTTATACATATACTTATAGTACTTGAAAAACTAGTTTTGAAAAGATGTATAATAGTATAGCAGTATAAGAATTACATTTCAAATGAAACTATAGGAAATTAGTAAATTTATAACATGGCAAAATTTGAAATACTAAATCTAAATACGAAGATATTTGAATTGTCAAATTGGAGATTTCTATTATATCGCCAAAGGCCCAAATATGAATAACATTGATGATATGACAAAGTCTATAAAGATGATTAATTGATTACATGATTCATCATTAGTTCATTACAATAAGTAGCATTACAAAATGAAAACTGAAAAGACAAAATGCCAAAATGTCGAAACTCAAAATGTAGTGAATGGAGGCCTCTAATCATCTCCAAACTCCCCATCACTGGAACTGCTGGACTCCACATGGTCAAGATCCCTCAAGCTCACACCAACCAGCCCTGCATCTGAAGTGGTAGGATCATCCTCATCAATCTGTGAAGGCTCCTCTGGCTCCACATCCCATCGTGCCGCTGGACTCTCCTTGTACACAATTGTCTTGCGGTCCATGAGACGCAAAGCACTGTGTACAGCCACAAGCTTCTCTGCTCTCTTAGAGGTAAGTCTGTTCCTCTTAAGAGAGTGGATGAAGCTATATGTAGACCAGTTCCTCTCAGCAGCTGAAGAACTGGAAACCTGGGATAGCAGACGAATAGCTAGAGTGGTGGTCAAAGATTTCGAACCATGACAATTCCACCACAAAAGTGGGTCCTCCTGTGCCATAGAAACTATATCCACCTTTGCTGCATCTGAATAGCCTCTAAGAGTGGCAAATCTGGTCCACTCAGTGCGAATTGTGCTGGCATCTGTAGAATCATACATCTTCTCTATGCACCTAAAGAAACCTGCCTTCACCTCATCATCCTGAATCGGTGTCACTCTACCTGGTCTAGCCATGTACCACTTAGGATTCAAGGCAAAGGCAGCCATATGCAAAGGAGTGTTCAACTTGTCCCATCTGCGCTGAATGATTGGCCGGATGTGCTCATTGTAGAATGCTAGAGAGGGGTCCTTCACTTGCACAGCAGCCCTCATCTGGTCAAGCATAGAGTCAATGCACTCATACACCTCTCCAAGGTTAGGTGCATCCCCATCCCCATATCTGATAACCTGGAATACTGGAGAAATGATGGAGACAATGTATTTCGCATCAGTCCAAAACACATCACTCTTCACTATCTCCTTCACCCTTCTCCCCTGTGCTGTCTTGGCCTCGGCCCACCTATTCCACTCATTAGTCATAACCATGACTTGCAATGCCTCTTGCAACTCAATCATTCTCTCCAAGAGAATGAAATATGATGCATATCGGGTCTCCACCGGTTTCAAGAACTCCTTCTTCGCGAAGGTCCTGAAGAGTGCATGGGAAGTGTGGTGGTTGCAGATAAACATCTGCACATCTCTCGCATCAGTGACCACTCCTCTAATCCAATCAATCTTCCCCATGTCCTTGAGTGCATTGTTCATGGCATGCACACAACATGGGGTCCACCAAATATGTCTATAGGCTGCCTCAATGAGTTTCCCTGCTGCTTTACACACATGGGCTGCATCTGTGATTACTTGGACCACATTTTGTGGCCCAACCTCCTCAATAGCCTCCCTGAGGAGATGAAACTGAAAATCAGCATCTTTGCGATGCCCTGTACAATCAACTGCTCTAAGGAAGTATGGGCCCTCTGCACATGTGACCATGATGTTGATGAGTGGACGATGGCGAATGTCCGTCCACCCATCCATAACTATACTGCACCCAGATGCCACCCAACATGCCTTCATCTTCTCCATCAAAATATCGATCTTGGAATAGCACTTATCCAAGATCGAGGTCCTCATTTTTGTCTCACCTGGTGGCACATATGATGTTCCTCCCTTAGCCACCATAGCCATCATCTCCCTATAATAAGGAGACCGTGTAACATGAAATGGAATTCCATTGGCAAAAAAGAACTTGCCAATGGATTCATCTATCTCATCTCTCAACTGCACATTAAACATATTAGCTATGGGGTTACTTTGTGATGTCTGCAACTTGCGTTTCCCTGTGGCTGTCCCCCTAGCGACACTAGAAGTGGAAGTGGATGAAGTTCCAAACATCATTCCTCCCGTCTGAAAAGTATGTGGCACTGATGCATGCTGGATTTGCTGAAGGGCTGCCCTACCAGTCAAAGTAGTAGGGACTGAAATATTTGTGTCCTCTGGAATGCCCCAAAGCTTGTTAAACTCCATTCTATATTTTATATTTTTAGCCTCCTTCAAAAACTTACAAGGCTCCACACCTTTTCCTGTCCAAAAAAGAAAGTGTGCATTCACTCGAGTGATGCTACCAAACCATTCCATATGACAAATGTTGCACTTCCACTTCCTTGTTCCCCCACCTGAACTTGATGTGCTTTGTATTCTTGTAGCAAACTGTTTGAGAGGAGACTTCGGATCAAAATGACCCCTAGCAAACTCTGCCAAAGTTTCTGAAGGGCAACCTGTACTAGCTGCTGCACTCGCCATGGAACTAGATTGGGCTGCAGGATCAGCCCCATGGTCATCCCCCTCATTCTCAGGTTCAAAATCTGAATCATGTTCACTATGAGAGTGAATTTCCATGTCATCCCCACTCATGTCTTCGGTGCTCATCGTGAAAGTGACACTGCATTTCACAAAATTAAAATAAAATCAGCCTACTTTAACAAATTGAAACAATGAACATTGAAAATTGAAATAAGTTAACAAATTTGAAATTTTACTTTGCAGTTTGCAAATAGAAATTAGAAAATAAAAAGGATTTGAGAAATAGAAAGGATATGAGGAAAAAAAAGCAAGCTCTATAAGCAATATAAATAAGTAATAACTAATAACTAATAGTATTTGAGAAATAGAAAGGATCTGAGGAAAAAAAATTTAAAAAAGCAAGCTGTTTACACTTTAACAGTTTAACTTTAAACTTTAATATTAAAATTTTAAAATAAAAAAATTGATGTTGAATCTTGAGGGCAAAATGATGAATGATTCAATCATCTTCATCATTTTGCTCTCAAGATTCAACATCAAATCTGATTTTGAGTCTTTGAGATGAATAAGAAAAAAAGAAAACAAGTTTAAACTAAGAAAATAAATTTTAAAACAAAAACTTGAAAAACAACAAGAAATTTGAAAAAAACTTCAAAAACCCTACCTTGTGCTTGAAAAATCTCTCCAAAATGAAGTAGAATCCTCTTCCTCCTCTTCTTCTTGCTCCTTCTCACTCCTATCACACTTGCAATCTTTATTTTCACCCCTTCAATCAGACTTCTTCACTGTTTTTCTTCTTCTTCAGCTGGCTGCAAAAAAAAATCAGTCTTTGAATGTGATTGAAATGATCAAATCTTAATGTTTTCATTGTTTTGTGTTGTTTTAGAGGAAGGGGTGGGGCCCACGCCAACTTAGGGCAACAAGAAAATAAAAATAAACTAAAATTTTAAGTTAAAATTTGATTTATGCGTCCATTGACGCGTCTCAAGACGGGAGACGGCTAGGCGTTTCCCAGCCTCCCGACGCGTCTCAAGAGACGGGAGACGCCTCAACGGCCGCTCGGGACGCCCCTCCGTAAACGGTCATATTTGGGAACGTGGAAAATGGGATAAAATGACAATGTAAAATGGCTGTTTAAGCCATCCTATCAGCATTGAATGCAAATGCCAGTAACTATACCTTGCAACATAGTTTTCCTTGTTTATAAATTGCAAACTTTGTGAAATTGCTGTACCACACCTAATTTTGAAATTTCCTAAAGGAGGCTTTCTTTCATTAGTCAATAACAGGATATTAAATCATCATAGAGTACTTTAGGGGAGAGGGGTCAGTAGTTGTTAAGGCTAACTTTGCGACCATGTAGCGGTTACATGGAATTTTGTATGACTTACATTATTTTTAGAAATGTGATATGAACTCTTATCTATCTACAACTAAGGTCTGGAGGTGTGACTCATCATGCAACTTCCTGCATCAGCATGTCTATTTAGAAGTGTTCTTAAAATAATTTTTTAAAGATTAGACCAAAACTTAACCATGGAATCTCTAATAGTTGAACAAAAAAATATCATTTATTGTTAGAACATCATATTCTTATTTAAAATATAACTTACATGTAACCTAAATGATCTCAATACTTTTAGTAACCATATATCTTGTTATCTTTAACCTTTATATCCAACATAAATGACCTAATATTTGAATAAAAAAATTAGTTATTGTTATAAAAACACCATATTCGTATTTAAAATTCAACTTATATTCAACTTTAAATGATCATAAAATGGTTTGCCAGTCTTTCACATTTCATGATAAAATACAAGGTATTTATTGTACTCAACTGTTACATTTGTCATAGGACAAGCATATAATATAAAGTAATCCAATGCATGTACATTGCCATCCTAGTAGTTGTACACATAAGAACATTTATTTTCCCACATAAGAGAAAACTTGTTCACATGAGCACGTTATTTTATAAATGAATGGTTATATCAGACAATTATGATATTTTATATAAAGCAAAAAAGTATTTATTACACTTGCTAATGAATGTATTTATGATTTTCTAATATGACATTTTTAAGTTCTCATGTGTTCATGAAAGGTTCCATCTTGACAAACATTTGGTCATTTGTTAATTTACATGTAGAATAATTATTAACAATATAATAATATAAATATGTTGCAAGACTAAATCCCATAACCACAAGTACTAAACCAACAATGAATGAATGAATGATTTTAATTACGTCCGCGAGACCAGCCAGTCTATGGGACCCAAGAGATAAAACCGAAAACCGCCTTTGCCAATACAACAAAACCGTGCACCAAACTACCTATCATAGAGCTTTTCAAACTTTTGCTATGGGCCCACTAACTATGGGCCCTCTCCCTAGATGTCCATAATGGATATTATTGAATACCACATATCTCTTGAAAGGAAGATTTCATTACGCTAATTAGGTCCAAAAGAACATAAATGTATTAAACCTTGTTGCCCTAAATGCTATGGGCTCCAAGTACAATAGGAGCCCACTCAACTATGGGCCCCTCTCCCCTAGATGTCCATAATGGATATTATTGAATACCACACCTCAGGTGAAAGGAAGATTTCATTACGTTAATTAGGTCCAAAAGAACATAAATGTATTAAACCTTGTTGCCCTAAATGCTATTGTCTCCCTATTATTTGTCCAAATAAATTATTTAGTTCTATCGTGTCTAACTTTCCTTAAGCCCAATTTACCTTAATTTTTTTTAGGAGGGGATTTAGAAAGGGGGAGGGAGAGAGGTACCTGAGCTGGTCTTCTCTGGGAATATAGTGAACATCCATAGACATTGTCTGTCATTCTAGGAATGACTAGAGCCCCCCTGCAATCCCCTGCTTCTTTGAGCCATTTCCAGATTATTTCT
Source organism: Sequoia sempervirens (assembly GCA_007258455.2). Classification (NCBI taxonomy): domain Eukaryota; kingdom Viridiplantae; phylum Streptophyta; class Pinopsida; order Cupressales; family Cupressaceae; genus Sequoia; species Sequoia sempervirens. The sequence goes on from VDFB02344690.1 coordinate 16,297, forward strand.
GGTCCAACCAAGGGCCTGAAGATATTTCCAAGACATCTCCGTGTCCCCAAAATGTGACTGAGTTTTTCCCATTTACAAGAAGTTCTTGGAGCAAATTGATTTCTAGGTTTTCAATAATATCTGTCAGAAAGTATTCTGTTTTCTAGTGAGTCCGAAGCAATACCAGGTTCAGTACAATTTTTCCTCAAATAACTCTAGAAACTAGCGTTAGAATTACGTGCTCTATTTATATACTGGAAATGAGTTTATTTCCATTGAAATGAAATCTATTTAAAATCACTTCAAGACATGTTAACCGTCATTTTCTGAAATTAATTAGATTAATTTCTTAATTGAGTTTTTAACTTCAGAAAATAATTAAATTTACTTGCCCTCACGTATAAGAAATTTGATTGCTAATGTAATGTAAAGTAGCAAACTGACTGAATTAGGATGTATCTTTGTTCATTTACTAGTGAGAAAGCTGATAAGAACCTAGTAAAAACATTGTAAGTATTCCAGACCACCATATTCATAGTACAATAAACCCTTGAGGTAGTGCAACACCATACAATAGCCAATTTGAGGGGGGGAATCCTTTCTATAGAGCATAAACTCCAATTATAGCATCCAAGATGCTTTACACTTGGGAATTGATTACAATATAAAGAGTCTTGCTAAATGCAACTCCTAATATCCCATGCATGTGGGATAAAAACCTGTATTCTAATTAACAAGTGGGATGCCTTACAAAGCATATGCACCTACACCTAATAAGAGGTCGTTAAAATATATGATAACATATTTGGTACTTCTAGATTCAAGAGTGAGGCACTATTGTCTGCAAGTCTCTGAATCCTTTATATTTCCTTTGAGACTTACTAATCTCAAGATGAAATCCATGAGTGGTCATTACACAAACGATAATTTCCTTGTTTATGTTGATAATGATTAAAAATAAAGGGGACCTACTTGCACACTAAAACCTTTAACTTAGAACAGGCTAGACTAAATGCAAAGTAAAATATTAACTTAGAATAGGCTAGACTAAATGCAAAGTAAAATATTAAAGTAAAAATAAAGGGGACTACTTGCACACAAAAATCCTAATATATAGTAAAAAAAAAAATTAATATATTAATATATATTGAAAAAAAAAAATTATATTAGAAGTTAAGTTTCATATTAGATAAATACAAATACTCTATTTTATTAAAAATATTTATTAATTTTTATTAATTATTATAAGATTCTCTCATAATATAACTCTGATATATCTTTACTCATAACTTTATAATTTATTTAATAAAAGACAATATACCAAAATTTATATAACACAATTATTTAAAAAAAATTAAAATATTTATAAATAAAACTATACAATTAGAAAATTTTATATTAGGTTTCTTTTAATTTATTATATGCATTTTTATAAGTTCATCGGACGAGGCAACGAAGAAGCGGTAGAAGCTAAATGAAGAAACTATAGAAGATAATTTATTTATCAAAATCTCACACGACGCCAAGCCAGAAATGCCAGGCCAAACGTGCATGAAAACCCCAGGAAAATCGCACATGAAAGAAAACAAGGAAAATCGCACAGGAAAAAAAGATATAAGAAAAAATGCCTATGAAACAATAGTTGAACAAAAATGTTACGAATCTGGCGTGGCAAAAATAGCGCAGATTTTTGAAGACACGAAGGTACGGTATCCATGTCGTATCGTATCCGTATCCATATCCGACACGGTGGTACACGTATCAGGCGAGGGGGGGTGGCGTATCCAGCACTGGCTATCCAGCCCCAGAAATGCACCCAGCATGTATGAAATGAAATGAAAGATTTTAATGACGTCCACGAGACTAAATAGTCTATGGGATTGAGACAAAATAGGCCTAATTTGTCTTCATGCTCTTTTCCAAGTCGGATCTCCTACTATTAATTTTGACTAGAAGGCTAGCCGTCTGATTAATATTATCTTCCTCAAATAGCTGGTGCATATTGTCAACTTTCAAATTATTTTCATGTTGAGTACGGATATCCTTGTAAGCAGTGCATTCCATGATGAAGTGCCACTCTGTTTCCACAACTCCTTTATTGTAGAAAATACAAGTTCTTTCTTCCCAAGTTTCCTTGGGCAACTTCCACCTACCGGTCTCACACCTAAGGTGATGCGATCCCGTCCTCAACTATGCCACTAACAACCTTACTTTCCCTTTGAGAGCAGCACTTAAATAAGTTTTTTCACCATGATCTTTTGCCGGGTTAAACACTTTGATGTAGTATGCTTTTTTTCGCCCAATCTGATTTGTCCACATGGTAGTTCTGAATTTTTCAATCACATAGCTTTTTATTTCACTGTTGGTGCTAGGACACTCATGCAGATTGATGTCCCACTTGTTCATCCACTTGTGGTTTTGTTTCATCCAAGTCTTCTTCCTACGGTCTAGCGTCTCCTTCATAACCGTTTTAGACCAACGGTGGTTATCCATGTTTTCAACCTTCTTTAAATAGCTTATCAACCAAATTAATGCCAATGCTTCCAAAGGAAAAGTCCCCGTTTCAGCTAAAAGAATTTCATACGGGACTGTGGTTTTAACTTTGAGGCTGCTTGTTATTAAATGTTTCTGGATTCTTTCTAATTGTCTCCAACTGCACTTTGACATATTGCTTCCCCACACTTCACACCCATAAAGTACAACCGGAGTGACAAGCAAACCAAAAAGGGTTTTCTTGGTTTTCCAATCCCAAAGCTTAGCCTTTCTACACTTATTTTGCAGAAGGTAAGAAGCTTTCCAACCTCCCTGTATTCTTTTTGTACGACAAGTCTCCCAACTGAGCTTATAATAAAAGTCAATCCCAAGATACTTGTATTCTTTCACTATATCAAGTGGGTTGCCTTCAAAAAGAAAGGTATTCTCCTTATATTTTCTATTCAATGAGAAGATCATGATTTTGGTCTTGGTGATATTCACTTCCATCCCTACCTCTTGACAAAAGAGTTCAAGAGTTTTCAGATGTTCTCTTAACCCATGAGCTGATTTTGAAATTAGGATAAGATCATCAACATATAAGAGTAGTTTCACCACATAACCTGCCAATTGAATACCATCCCCACCCGTATTGCTTAACCAAGCTTCCAACTTATCGATGTATAGCCCAAAAAGTGTGGGAGATAAAGGGCAGCCCTGTTTAACTCCAATGTTGTTGCCAAAACATTCTGACATACCTTCACTTGTTCTGATTTTAGCTCTAACCTTCTCATACAATTTGTGAACAGCTCTATACCCATTTGGGATGCCTAATTCCTCCATTCTATTCCATAGTTTGTCTCTAGGTACCGTGTCAAAAGCTTTCTTAAAGTCTACAAAACAACAATAAGCTTCCTCCCCCTGAGTGTTCCAAAAAATTTCAATCAAATGTCTAAGGGTGATGCAGTGATCAATGGTAGAGTGTCTTGACCTAAAACCTGCTTGCCCTTTTGCCGTTTTGCCCTCATTTTCTGCCCAACTGTTGATCCTTCGTTCAATCATGCTCCCAAAGAGCTTGCCAAAAATAGGATTGGCCATAATCGTGCGGTAGTTGGATGGGTTATTGATATTACCACTTTTAAATAAAGGAATGACCACACTGGTAGTCCACTCCATAGGAAACCCTTCTTGATTGAAATTATTGAAAATTCTTTTTACGTGGGGGGCAAGAGTCTCGATCCCCCACTTTAAAAATTCAGCCTGTAACCCATCTATGTCTTGAGCTTTACCACTCGATAAATTATTGATTCCTTGCTTAATATCATCCATAGTGAATAATTTCATTGATGTGTTAATAACAGGTGGATGATCTTTCTCATGAACCCGCTCATAAAGAAGCCTAGCATATTCTAGCCATTGGACATCTGTAATATTGTTTTCAATCTTCTTTTTCTTTTGCTGCAGTTCTCTCCAAAAACCTTTAGGATTTTGTTTTCCAAGCAAGATTAGCTCCTTCTTTCTTTCATTTACATAATCAGATTTTTTAGACTACACCAATTTTTCATATTTTTTCTTGTATTCTTTGTATGTTCCTCTCTTTTTTAGTGATCTCTTGGCTGCCTTACATTTTTTGTCATACCATGGATTTGCTGAGAAAGTGTTTGTAGCCTTCATCTTGTGGTGAGACCTTTTGCATGCATTTAAAGCCTTGTGAATTATTGGGATCAACGAATTGCTGTGGATGTGGACATCCCCCTCTCTTGATACTTTGGCCTCTCCATTGTTCTTCAAATCATGGAAATGATGTTCAAGAATAGCATTAAATATTTCTCTATTTTCATTATTCAAGAGGATTTTACCCTTTGGGAGGGTTTTTTTGTGTATGTGTTGAGCCTGTGTAATGTGTTGTCTGATTGGGGACATGTAGAGCTTAACAAGAAGAGACAAGTGGTCAGATTTCATCCCAATAGGGCAGTCCTCAATATCAAACTCCAACAATCTAGAGACAAAACCTTGAGAACAAATCACATAGTCCACCACACTTTGACCATTATAAGTTTTGCATGTGATTCCTCCGGACTTTGGCCAATCTCTCATCCCATTGCAAATAACTATGCCAAACAAACTGCAAAGCCCAAGTAATTCTACCCCAAAAGGGGTCACATCGCTATTACCATCTTGAGATGTTCTTTCCCAATATTGATCTCCACCTTCCTCTAACCATAAAGGATTGTTCTCCCCTTTTTCTTCCCTACTCAACTGAAGAGACTGATTGTTAGTTGTCCTTGCATTAAAGTCGCCCATTAAGACAACATCTCCAAGTGTGCTGAAAATAGATATATCTCTTTTTAGTGAGGCATACGGGTCTTCGTTGTCTAAATGTCCCTT
>VDFB02344691.1:0-64097 GCA_007258455.2 Sequoia sempervirens
TTTCTATTGCATTTGCTATTTTTGGGAGTGAAAGTGGGAATCTTTGATTCATTTAATGTACCACCCTATTCCAAAGGCGCTGGTTAGGGCTGAGGTGGCACGATTCTGGCCCCTCTATTGATTGTAACCCTAGCCGTCCTTTGGGACTTGGCTAGCTATAAAAGGGGGAGTCCCCCTCATTTGTAAGGCATTAGAATTAGAGATTAGAAATCAGAATATTAGAAGATAGATCAGAGCTAGAGATTGTTGAGTAGAGCTAGATAGTGTAGAGCATTTTGCATAATTTGGAGAAGAGAGAAAGTTTTCCCTTTGAAAACTTTTGAAGAGACTGTTGTGTAACACATTTTGTGATAATAGATCTTTTCATTGATGATGGAATTCGTCTAGTCATGAAATGCTAGCAAGGTTTCTTCTTCCTTTTGTATCCAAGTAGCTTAGTTCATGCAAAGTAGCTTACTTCGGTGTATGGTGTTTTATTGAGATAGCTTCGCTTTATTCCATACCACTAGCGGCTTGTTGATGATAAGTCTGCCTTGCGTGGTCAACTGGACATTATCTCGTGTTTAACTTCGGTTATGGCTTACATACTTATATGTGTTGTTCTGATGGTGTACGTATGTTAGACTGTAACTTGAATACCTTTCGTTATCCCCTTTGAAGATTGCACCGATTTTGCTGAGGCTGTCCGACGGAGGCTAGGCGAAATCTGGTTGAAGTCTATTGAAACGAAGCCCCATATACCTTGCATTTAGAATAGAGTACCAATTTCTTAGGCCCTTTCCCTTTTACTTTCCTCATACTTCTTGTTAGTTTTAGAAAAGAATACACATTGCCAAATCATACACGTAAGAATCCCCTTCAAATTACATATCAACTGCTGACTGTGAGAAGTCTGAACAACTACGTAAGCCCCCTTGACATACCAGCAATATCACATCACAACCGGTTTTATTCGCGACCAAAGGAACCTTTGAGTTGGAACGCATCTAACTTTCTCGGCAATCTTAGCGCATGGAATACTTTGATCAAGAGAGAATAGAGCGCCCGGCGACTCTTAGAAATTGCGGTTGGTGCGGGTCCCAAAACCACGCCAACAAAGTACTAATGTGAAATTAAAGAAAGAATTGCAGCAATAAAGGACTGAAACAGTACTACTGTTTATAGTCTTACAATATGGAAAAAGAGCTGCAAATTACATGAAAATTACAATAGATTCAATGTACCATGATACTGGATGATTCCATGTTAGACATCAACAATAAATGATGAAGAAAGGACTGGAGATTCAAACTTAAACAAGTCTGATGTAAAATAACAATTCTGGAAATTCTGATCAGCAACTATGAAATTCAAAGAAATATTCACAACTCACTCAAAATACCTCCGTTTTGTGTGAAACGAAAACCAATGAGCTGCTGGAAGATAGGCGCCCAACATTAGATGAAGAAACAGCAACAAAAACTCGTAATTTAATTCTTACACGAATCCCAATGCAGCAAGAATGGTACGGCCTTCATGAGGGGCGATTTTGACAAGTAAAAATCAACAACTCAAAATTAAAATCTGAAACTCTCCAAAGATGGTTGCCTTGGGTGTAGGAATGGATTGGAAAAGTACCCACAAGCAAATTAAATTCACACAAAAAGCTGTATGCAAAAACCACTTTCAGCTATGACTGCATCAGCAACTTCAAAACTGGAAATATCATTAAAAACTTCAACTGTTGAGCTCAATCTGCTAGTCTGGATGAGAAGCAGCAATGAAAACCAACTAGGTGTTGTATTTCAAACACGAAATTGGATTGAAACTAGGAGGTAAGCATCCCTCGAAGTAAAAACCAAGTTGTCATTTCGACAGCATAACATTAGCATAAATTCATGGATCCCAATGCTGAAGCAAAGCATTCATTTTATAGAAGAGTAGAAGACTCTTCAATTCCTCAAGGAAGTACGCCAAAAGTCACATGAGACTCTTCAAATTTCCAGAAACCTTCCAACTTCTCAAAAAGGCGTCCACTTTATCAAGGCACAAATAAACTTTATTTTTAAAAGAATATCTTCAAGAAAAGGCGTCCACTTTTCCCAAGGCATTAAAAGACTTTAAATATTAAATTTATCCTCCATGATGACGTCCCCCTTCATGACCACCTTTTAAGAACAACTTAAAGTTAATGAACTAGGCCAAGGGGTCAACTTGAAATTAAAACATTAATGCCTTGAAATATATTATTTCACCAAAATAATGCTTTTTAAAGCCAAAATCAAACCCAAGCAACTGCTCCAACTGAAAATGACTTAATGAAGGCTGACAACTGAACCACTGCCAAAATTAGTATTTACTAAAAATAGTAAATACCTAGAAATGCCACAAACCTCCAAGCAAGGAAACCCTAATTTCACTTCTGATCAACCTACGGATTTCTGGAAATAGGCTATCAGTCAAAGAAGAGCGTATGGCCAAAATGGGGACATTACAAACTCCCATTGATTTGCATAACTGAGGTAGTGAAACTATCTACTGAAGGGTTGCAGCCATTTGGGGTGAAAGATATTTCAGTCTTTCACATTGCTTTAATTTTGTGGCCAAGGGCCAAATTGTGAGTTCAATTTAGGAGTTTGGAGTTTTTGGCATTACTAGGGTATCCATTTTAGAGGATGATTTCTGGTGCTACTAATATCAATTTACAGTCCATTGCTGCCAGTTTGGAGACCACGAATTGGCTCATAGAGGTCTTATGTTCCATCAATTTCTCATGGAGAGTGGATCGCTCCAATCCTAGGAGCTAGGCAACCCACCTTGGCATCGTGGAGCATTGTTACAAGCTGCAAATTATTTTACTTTTGAGAATCTGGTCCAGAATAGGGGCGGCATCATTAAAGGCACGAATTGGCATGTTTGAAGGCTCATTTCCATCTAATAATGCTGCCACAACATCTTCTATCAAGGGCACTTCTTGTAATTAGGTTCCTCTACATTGTTTCCATCTTTCATAGCATATAGAATAGTATTCATTGCTGCTGTAGGTGATCATTCATATCAGATTTGGCATTGTATTGATCAATCATTGTAAAGTCAAGAGTCTTGGCAAATCATATCAGCATTGTACTTGAGATTGCATTCAATAAAGGAGTTATAAGTTGCATGCCATATGTTTGATGTAATGTTCATCTTAATAGCATTCATAATCAGCCTATTAGTTTGCATGCCAATTGTTTGACAAAATGTCAATTCGCTGTAGGTTCTCATTTTGGCATAACTAATATTATAATATTGCATACCTAGTGTTTGCATTAATTGCACTTGGCTATAAGTGCATAAATGCCATCTTAGATTGCATCCAAAGTGTTTGTCTTAATTCCTAGTTGTTGTAGATGCACGTTTTCAGTTACTTATATGCATGTAAACATAAAAAAAATAGTTGGCATAGCATTGCTGAGACTTGATTAGTCAATCTTGTATCATTAGAAGCTTTCAAAAACATCATTTGCAGCATCCAAACTCATAACAAAACAATCAGAAATTCATATCAGCAAAATCAGACCTTGTGTGCAAAGTCTTTAACAATATTCCTTGAGCATATCTTCAGCATTTTGAGGCCATAATCAGCAAGAGATATTACAGTGGTATTAGAGCTTTGATCCTGCTATCCTGCAGGGTTAAAAGCTTTTCATGCAGCCACAAGAAGTTGGTCCACACAAATATTATACCCATAAAAGAGCAATACAACTAAGAAATCAGATTGTTGATATACAACAGGTCAAAATGGGAGATAGAGAAAGTGGTAGTCCACCTAGAAATGGAGGAAGGAATGGGGGACATAATGAGGATCAAGATGACCGTTAGCTTTTTAGATGCTTGGCAGCTGGGCAGGAATAGGTAGCAGTTGCTATTCAGGCATTTATGGCACAGTTGCAACAAATGAACACTCAAGGAAGACAAAACTAGGTACTTGATGATAACAGGAGTGTGTTGGAACACCTAGAGCACAACGAGCACACTCTCGTACTGCAGATAGACCTACACGTCCTACTTTCTTGAGAAATAAAGGGGAAGAGGAAAATGTGGAAGAAGACGTTGAGCCAAAGTTTGTTGATAATCTTATGGTAGCAAATGATGAGTGGGAATTGTTGACACCGGAGGTTAGAAAACGCATCAACTTTGATAGGTTCATAAGTCAAAGAATAGAACACTACAAATCACTGCAAGACAGGAGACCAAGAAATCTAAATAGGGAATTGAAGCAAGCCACCAACTTTCATCCCCCTCTTCAGCATCAGAAATCTCCTCTTTGTTCTCAACACTTTTCATCAAAAGAGGTTTCAATTTTTCTTCACATTGACTAAAAATTTCATTGATTAACATATCAACAGTGGGAGAAATCTGCTCCTCACGATCATAAGCATCCTTGAGAAGAGATTGGACGCTTTGAGGAAGATTATCAACTTCATTGATGGTAAGAATTAGAATATTCATGACAGCTGCAAGCACCCCCTCCTCTTGCTCACTCCATGTCGAGGTGAAGAGAAAATTAAATAAATGATAAATCTGATTTTCCATCTCCAATTCTATCAGAAGGATGCAAGTTCTAACTTCTGAAAAATGTCTTTAATATAGCAACCCTTCTTGAAAACAAATTACTTCCAATTTCATCCAAATCTTGAAAACTCTCCACTATCATATTTAGAATGATCTTCATGGTTTCATCATCATAGGGCAACTGGGGTATCTCAATTCTTAACACTTCCATGAAGCAGGAAGAAATCAGCAGCTTGGTTTCTTCATCAGGATGCCTCAACCAATAGGGTTGATTCAAAAAGGTCACTGCAGGTGCTAATGCCAACTGCATTATCTCAGAAGGTGATTGCTCCACCTATTTCAAACATTGTTCCAACAAATGAAGATTGTTCTCTTCATCTTCCCTTGACTGAAATTTTTTTTCAAGTCTTTTCCAACCTTATAAATTGGCTCTGCCAGTTCCATCACTGCATCATTAGCCATGCTTAACTACCAACTTCTAGGCTGAACTCAAATCTTCCCACAGGTTTAATATTTGTTGATTTTATGCACGGTAGTCAAAACACATGCGCAAAGTATTATCTTTCTTCTTCACAAGAACTACTGTTGGGGCAAAAAGAGTTTCTTGGTTCCTCATAGCCTCTAAAAAGGTATCAATCTTAGGCCACTGCAACTAAACTCTGTTCTGACCTCTAGTGAAGAATTTGATTTCCTTGTCACTCGTCTGTCAACTAACTCTGTCTTTCTCACAGGATGGTAGGATCTTTGGCTCTGACACCACTGAAATGACCCCCTTATAATTTTTCAAATTTTTGCAACAACTTCAACAATTTCACCCGTTAGTGTTAGCAAAACCAAAACCAGCAATGGAAATGTAACCCTACACTAAGAATGTACACCAAGATCCCAATGACGGGCGAGGTGTGAGCATATGGCGTCGGGGATCGTTAGCTTGTAAACTGAAAGCTGGAAAAGTACAATGCAACTCAACCACTTATTCAACGGGAGTGATTTGATGGCTCAGCCGATCAACATGATGAAGAATGCAAGTATAAGGAAAGTAAATGGGCGGCTTACCAACCCCTTCCGCTTATTCAGTGGGCAATACAGAAAGTAAAGACGGCGAGGCCTGTCTCTTCCACCAAAGGCGGGAATGATAAAGCTTAAACAAAGTAAACAAGGCGGCGAGGCCAGCCTTCTTCCACTAAAGTGGGAATACAATAGAAATTTGCAGAAATGTAAAGAGGTTGATCAGTACTACTGATTTAGCGTTACAATGAGAAGTGAAATCTGCATGAGTCAATTTATTAATGCTGTCCAAGAAGCTGCAAATGAAATTAAATGTCCTTCAAACTTCATATAACCTCCCAGCTATGAAAATCAAGCCTAAAACCAGAACTTCAACCAATGTAAAATATTAAACCAGCAAACATTATGATCAGACCAACAAATAAACTATTCCAAATTGTTCAAATCTTCAACCCAAAAAGCTCCTTCCTCTCCCAAATGATTGCTCAAAGCACTAGAAGCATAAACACCCGAGAAATAGTGCATATCATGGAAAAAGCTGAATCTGATATGAAACAACAACCAAACTAGGTGCAGACCAGCAAGCAACACAATCCCCAATCTGCTTATTTCTCCCACGAAACTCCACCCAAGCACCTAAAACTATAACCAACATTTCCTAAGAACAAAGCGACCATTGTTCACGAAATATACAATGGAAAACTGTCTCAAAAAGAAAGTTCGAACTCCAAAGCAAGGCTAGGGTAAGAAGTACGGCCAAGAAGAGAGGGCGACCTCTTAGATAAAATCAAGGACTTCAAATAAAAATCTGTAAATGTAGCTCAAGGGTCGCCTAGAGCATAGGATTGAATAGCAACAATACCCACAACAAAATAAAAATCCCTCAAAGAGTTATGAACCAAAATCTTCTTCAGCCTATCATGAACCAGCAACCTAAAAATCAACAAAAACATCAAACTGTAACAATATTGCTCAATATGCACTACTGAACGTAGCACACTCCCATTAGACCATCTAGGAAGCCATAGTTTCAGGCCCGAAGAGTGGTGTAAATGCTAAGCTTCCCCTTGGCCAGGTTCTGCAAACAATCCAACAACATTTCAATAAGGTAAAACAACTGATAAGAAATGAGTGAGCAAAGGCCTCCTTTTATAGACTTTGAGGTGCTTCTCCAGCTACTTCTAGAAGGTACACCCAAATAGCCTGGAGATTAATTTAATTTTAAATTCACCTTTGCCACCTTCAATGTTAGTGTCCCAAATCAAGGGAGAAATAATAACTTTAAATAAAACAATAGTCTTCTCCAAAAGAGGCGTACATTCCTCAAGAGTATATATTTTGACATTAGAAATATTTGAATATTCTCCTGATGAGGCGTCCACCCTCAAGGTCCCCTTTTCAGAACAACTTAAAGTTATAACATTAGGCCAAGGGGTCAAAAACACATTATAATAATTAAATGATTTAAACCAATCATTTCTTCAAAAATGCACCTCAAAATACCAAAACCAAAAATACTCAACTGCCCTACCTAAAGTAGAAAGCTCACAGAACTGCTGCCAACCTGAGTACTACCAAAAATAGAACTTACTAAAAATAGTAAAACTATTCTGAGAAGTTGCTCAATTCACCTTGCATGTTATATCACCGTGAAGCCCTCTGAAAATCCAGAAAGAATCCGCAATCCAAATCTCGAAACTCCAATGTGCCGAATAAAAATAGCAAGTTCCAGAAAAGGTTGTCAAATGGAAATGCATGTTACACCATTTCGAAGCTCTCCAAAAACCCAGAAAACTCCACCAAACATGCATTAGAGACTCATACATGCAAGCCCTCAAAATTGCTTCAGAACCCAACTATAAAATAGGACACCCTAATTTTACCTCTAACGAGCCTACGGGCTTCCGGAAATAGGCTATCAGTCACAGAAGAGCAAATGGCTAAAATGGGGACATTACATTGTATTAAAATTTAGAAGAGGAAATTATTTTTGGCTGCTGCCAAATTTACTAAGATAAGATTTAAATATTTAATATACATATGGATAACCAACACATTTGAACTGTAGAAGTGGGGCCACCTTGAGTTGGCGAATGAGTTATATCTTTATGGATTTATTTTAAACTATCATTACCATATTCTTGGACGTTGGCTAAAATTTAGCAAGGCAGATCCTTATTTCTAGTTTCAATGGAGGTGTGGAGGTGAAGGAAATCGAGCATAGCTTTACCCATCTCCTTTAAACCCATCCTTGGTTTTCATTGTTTTGAATTATCTTGGTTCGAATTCCTTATTGTGGTTTAAGTTGAGAGAATCTAGGAGGAAGTTATGACAACCACCTTGCAATCATTCAACTGGGGGTAGTTATTGATTCTTTGGAAGACAAAACAAACACAATCGTGGCTGGAGAGGAAAGTAGAGATTCGTTGGTTTGTGTTGGGAGGAGGAGAATTGTAGAGGCAGATATTGGAAGAGCTATCTTAAGCTTGAATTTCATATAAAAGAAGAATACAGGCATCTATAGCAGAAGCTAGATCTGAGCTAAAGGAATACTAGAAGTTCTTTCTTCTAGATTGCTCATTTTTTGAATTATCAATTCCAGAATTTTATACCAGGCACGTAGTACTCTTTGAGTAATTTATTTTATGGGATATTAGTGCTTTCTTGCTACAAGAAACATCCATGAGAATATTACAACATGTGTTTTCATTCTCTTAAATCGATATCAGTGCTTTCTTGCTACAAGAAAATTCCATGAGAATATTGCAGCATGTGTTTTTCATTCTCTTAAATTGATATAAGAGTGTAATGTTCCCCTTTATGCAATTTTAAGAATTAACCTAAAGAATAACAATATATACATGAAAATAAGCACAACGAATTAACTGAATACTAATTTAACATGTTACAGCAAAAATAGGACATTTCCTTAGCCTTCATTAATGTAGCATATATGAAAATTAACACACCACAGCCTATAGTGTTGTCTGATTAGATAACAGATGCCAAATATTTCAAAACTAGCTCCCCTCGTCCCAACCAATTCAAGGGGTAGGAATGAGCCACGCACAAGGAGGCCCTTAGCGCCTCTCTTCTCAGCCCAAGGGTAGTCAACAACAACCATTGTACTGACCCCCTCAGCCCACATGGGCAGACCGCAGTCATCCAAGTGGGTAGCTTACCTCGAAGAGATCCTAGTACCTGCTCTCCTTCATGGGCGCCCAAACCTCCTCCCTTGTGATTTGGTAGAGTAAGAACATAGTTTGGTATGTATTATTAGCTTCTTACAATATAATCTTTTAATGCTATGTTGAATGCTAATTTCTCATAATATTGGTGCTATGTTTATCTTAAGGTAATTAGATTGGAAAATACAGAGCATATATTTGATTTGTGCCAATTACGTATTGAGTTAGATTTACTTTCTAGTGATATTATGTAACAAAAATTACACAGCTTGGGCATGATCGGAACTTACCAGATTCGTGAATACTCGCAGATGGCAATATTCTATTTATTTTCCTTTGTGCGAACTACAGATACCATCGCTCCAGCCGTCCTATTCTTTTACCGCACGATGCCCCTTCATTTGCGACAAGCGCATATTTAAAGGTGGACGTTTAGCAATGTGACCTTCAGAAAGAGACGCATACACCGCTATGAGGAGACTTATCGCTTCAGGGGGTCGCGTCCTGAGAGCTAGCAAGGGTTGCGTCTAAGAAAAAACGACCGAGGAGTGCGGAACAATTTTCGGCGATAGCGCTTGATCATAGGAATCGGGGAAAATAAACAATTTAACTATACCTTATATTAATCAAGCCTTCAAATATTAAACACTTCTTTTCTCTTATTATTATATCGATCATTATTTAATTATTTCCCTTTTTTATTATAAAGAGTATGTGGAATAATCAAAACCATGTGCTTTTATTTAAATAAACATATAAATAAATGATCGTCATTATTAAGATTAGCAATAACATATACATTTTCTTATATTATTTTATTTTATTTTTCTTTAATGAGACAATATAAAATAAAGAAGAGGGTCATGACAAAGAGCTTTCTTGAAACAAGAAAAGTCCATAAGAAAATTACAGCATGTGTTTCATTCTCTTAAACAAATATAATTGTTCTTGTTCGCAATATGTTATGTACAGTATGCTTGAAGTTGCAAGTTGTTTAATTATGTCTTTATTAGACGAAACCTATAGCTACAGCTTCTTGGCGCCAAACCATCATATTGGATACTCTGGAAAGAGCTTATGTGGGCCGAACCTGTAGCTTGCCTTCAATTTGCCAATGTTTTTCTAGCATGAAATGTCAAGAAATCAAGAGGGTTAACATGAAGCTTAACCATGAACAATGATGACATAAAGAATAACAAGAATCAAAATACTAGAATGAACATGCAAATGTTTAAACAATAAATGAAAGAGATTTTCAGTTAAAGGAAAAAGAACTGTTTGTTGCTTGATGCAAGAGTAAATTTCTGGTTATGTTTGCATACTACTAGGTATCTTGTCATGCATGCCATTTAGATGGTCAGAATGGGTTAAGTGTAATATGAACAGAGAAATTGTCTAGGAGGTTTGAAAAGGTTTCTGTTTTTTCCTTCTTGGTATAAAAACCCTATTATTTGCTCTATTAGAAGTGTATGTTCTGAGCTGAAACTGCCAGCCATGGGAGCTTGAAGGGTTTCTTAAAACCCTAGTTTAATGTATAATGGTCACACGTGGCAGGTAGCCAAGAAGAGTGATTTATTTGTAAAACCTAAATTAGGTCAAGAGAGTTTTCCCTAGGACAGGTGTCCTTGTAAGAGTAAAGGGCGGAGAGAAAGTCTCTTGGAAGCCCTAGATTAGAAGAGTTTTCCAAGTCGAGCAGGGTGGGTGAGTCTGTACAGAAGTACAAAACTATGGCCATAGTAGGTGTAGGCACCACTGACTGCACTTTAGTACTCACAGTAACCCAGATACCTAACTAACCAGAGTTGCCAGCTTAGTAGGAAGGTATCCTTAGTAGCATGGCAAAGTCAGTTAGGTAGGGTTTACCACCAGAGCTCAGATGCCACTTCTTGAGGGTTTCCAACATTGCATTTCGTAAGAAGGGAAGGGCCCCTTCCAGTTAGGAAGGTGAGTGGGGCACCGTACAAGTCTGTGGTTGGCGGAAAAGCACTCGGATGATGCTTTCCCTCACATGCAGAGGGCGAGCCAAGTCTTGGAAGACGCAGAATCCAGATGAGGACTTCTAATCTCTTACCTCTGTAACTCTTGTTATAGTACTTGAATTTATGAATTCAGTTTTGTTCATGTTCTTTAAGTAGAATACTATCTTACTTGTTATTATGGCAGCAATGGTTTGCATCTTACTATGTTGTTTTCTCAAAAAACAAAAAAAAATGCTCTAGCTGAGTGAGATATCTTAATTGTTTTTCAGTTCAAAGTAATGTGGATGTTACACCTAGAACTTTTCTTTAGATTTGAACAGGCTTTCCAACGGATGCATTAGCGAGCTCATCAGATTTGTCAATCACTGAAAATTGCAAATTGAACAGAGGGATAAACTTGTGCAAAATGAAACAATCAAATGAAAAGATTGAAAAACAGAACAAAATCTTACTCTGGAGGAGTTGGACGCCCCAGCTAGCCAGGGACGCCCAAGCTTTTGACCCCCTAAAATCAATTTTTAGGATTTATAGCATTGAGAAGATCTTAGAATTCTCCAAGCTATCCAACGAATCCAGCTGTCAGTTCATTAGGCCAGTCAAGCATTCGGAAATGAGAATTCATCTGAAGGATAGAAAGTAGTGTAAAATTGAAGAACATGAAAATGGCTATCTCTGGACAGTAAAGGCACCCCAGGTAGCCAAGGACGCCCAAGATTTTGAGGGACTAGAACCAGTTTTTAGCAGTTACAGCCTCCAATGCAATCTCTTCCAATTTCACCAGGCTCCGCGACGAGATCATTAATCAGTTCACAGGATTCATCTCGCATCCGGAAATCAAGATCAACTGCGGTCAAAATCAAGCAAAAAGTTGAAAATTTTAGGAAAATGACTAAGTTTGCCAAGTAAAGGCGTCGAAAGTTCAATGCCTTAGTGAATTTTTCCAAATTTTCGTCGTTCAACATTCAAACGGTGTCTACATTCGATGAACTTGGCTCGGGATTGGCTTCGAAGATTTAAAGCTGGAGAATAAAGCATTTTTATATCCTCAAAACCTATTTAAGAAGGCCTTTGGTATTCATTATTCACAGATTTTTGTAGGTTGTTGTCCAAGAGCAAGAGAGGAGAAAACATAAAATTTTCTGCTTTTCAAGATGTGGAGGCCAAAACGTGGTGCTTTTTCAGTGTTCTTCGTGGTTTTGAGATCAGGTTGCACAGAGGCTCACTTTTTCATGCTTTATTTTTCCAAGGCATCACATTTCAGAAGGGAGTAATCTTTTTCAAATTCCATCAATCTAGGTCCACTTGGTTTTTCATCCTCTTCAAGTTTGGAAAAATTTATATTTTCAAGAATTTGCCTTTTCCATGCTTTTTCGAGAAAACCTCAATTTTCTCAAAAAAAATCTAGGTCTATTCAATATGAAATTATTTACAAAACCTAGATCCTAGTTTTTCTTTTATTTTTCGAAGCTTTGCATGTTGAGGAAAGATCATTTTATTCAAAAACTGACAATTTGGGTTGCTTCAGAATATAGTTATCTTCAAAACCCATATCTTAGTTTTTCAGCTTTTTTTCAACCAAAAATTGAACATCTTGCATGATCTTGAAAAAATCAATTTTTCTAGTTTTCATCGATCTAGGTCTCTTTAAAACGAAATTCTCTACAAAACCCAAACCTCAGTTTTTTTTTGTGAATTTGCTTTTTCAAGAAAATTCAGCAACTTGTTTTCAATAGTTTGAGCAAAACTTTTCTGGGCATAGGCATGTTCATAGTCAAAATTCAAGATTTTCATCGTACAATATTCTTCCATTGAAAAATCAAGATAAGTCTCAGAAGGATAAAAGCTGCAGAAGAAAAAAAGGAATGGCAAAAGATGGTCAAACACAAGGTAAAAAGATATGTTGAAGCAAGATGATATATTTATAAAAGGTCATCACTCTAGTTGCAGACCAGACAAAAATAGAAAGATTTGATAAAGCAGCTAAAGATGGCAAGGATTTCTAAGTTCGATTACAAAAGGCAAAGAAATCTAGAAAAGTGGAATATTGCCTTAGATAGTATCAATGCTCCTAACAATGAGGCAGCTACCAGCTTTTTGGAAGATATACTTTCCCAAAATACCAATGGATGAGTTATCTGATCAGGACAGTAAAGATCTCCAAAGATATATTTAAAGCAGTAGTTAACTCGATGCTTTTTCCAAGTTTTCTTGCCATTCTTGTCTCATGCTTATCTATTCTTTGTGAGAGAAAAGAATCAATTTGTAATAGTTGGCACTTTCCCTGTTTTTGCTTTCAACAGGTTTTTAGTTAGTTGTCATATTTTAGTTTTAGAAATAAAGCTTGCAAGTTGGCAAGTCTTGTTGTAAAACCAAGGAGATTTTAGAGTTCCCTACTCGTGTATAAATAAGAGCAGCCTAGCCCATTTTTCTTGAACCGTTATTGTGATAGCAAATTGTTGAGCCTACTTTTCCTGCAAGTTGTTATTCAGTATTTGTTCACTTAGTGTAAGAGCAAGCTTGCATGCCTGTCTTTTGTTGCAAGATGTTGTTCAGTTTATGTGTTTTGTGTCAAGTGTATTCTGGTTGATTGCTAAAATGTAAGCCTGTTATTGCTACACATCTGTTGTCCCAAAAGTGTAATCATTGTTATTTGAAATTTGAGAAAGGAAATCTTATGCCTGCTTTGCTTCTTTGATCTATTGTCTCAGGTTTTAGTTTTATGTGTTCTTACATGATCTTTATTTCAGCTTGCATCAAATAGTACAATGAGTCTTCAAATGTACATTGGGAAGAAGTTTGTTTAAGTATCTATGTCAAGATCATTCCTTGTTAAATTTTAACTCTCAAGCTCTAAGTTTACTTGAGTTGTTAAAAGCATCATTAGAGTAGGCTTAGTTGTAATTGAAATTCAAAAAGAGAAAATCTCAACTATAGCGCTAGAGTGTTATAACCTTGTGCTCTTAACTGAGAACAAAAAGCTTGGCAAATAGTTTAGTTTACTTTCTTTAAGCATAATCAGCAAAGAGGGAGTTTCCCCTCCTAATTTGAAGAGCAGTTTATCTGTGCATAGTTGTCTATTTCTAATCCGCATTCTAGAGGTGCGAATTGAAATGCCAACAGACATCAATGGCAAAGGAAAACTTAGTATTTTCACAAAGAAAACTCCTTGTGTCTATAATATTTCCTCTTGACATCAGCAGCATCATTCTTCCTTTCCCTATAACTCTTCCTTGTTGTAACTCTCCCTCTTTCTACAACTCTCCTTTTGACATCAATAGTGACAAAATGTTTTATTACCTTCATATAGAATATGCATTAGCTAATCTATCTTTGACTTGTCTTCTCTACGGAGCTGAAATATAGTGCAATGATTAGTTCCCACTGAGCTTACACTTCTCCTTATGAACTTAGTGATTCTTCATGTGCATGAAGCACAAGCATAGATTCTTCTTTTTTCTCTTTTTTGCCCTTGTTTAGTTTTCCATACTTTTGTATTTTCCACCTATTTGGCTATAGCATCCACCTTCTTGTTTTGTCTAGGAGGTACAAGACAACATCTACAAAATCGTGCTATATGCCCAAGGTTGTTCCACTTATAGCATATGACATTGTAATCTACTAAAGGAGCACATGAATTGTAGCTCCTACTTGAGAACACTAAATTATTCCTTGCACAAACTCTACAATCCACTGCTTTATGACCAAAATGATTGCATAAAAAGAAATAGACATTGAAAGAGTGTTGGAACTTGGTCATGAGCCCATGTCTTGAAGGGAATGATCCTCTATAGTTACCCTTGTCCTTGTGAGGGATATTACTTTCTTCCTTCTTGGTGCTCTCACTAATGATGGGTCTTTTAATAACATCTCCATTTATCTTCTTCAGGGATTGTGTGGTTTGAGTTTTGACCTTCTTCATAACCAATACCACTTTTATTGTGAGTTGGCCTTTGGGAATTCAAAATATTATCTAACATTTTTGTACACTTCTCATTCTTCACATCTTTGTTCAATTGAGAACTTGTTTTTTCCAATTGCTTTCTCAAAGAAACAATCTTGGACTCTAGCCTCTCACAATTTTCTTCTTTTGCTTTCAATTGGAATTGTACATCTTCCTCTATTTCTTTTGCCTCTTCAATTTAAACTTTCAGATCTATGATCATCTCCTCCGATTCTTCAAGATTTTGCAGCAATTTCACCCTAGATTCACTATCCTCTTGAAAATGTAGTTTTTTCTTTGAATTCTTCTTTTCAAGCCTCTTGATCTCATCTAGGGCACAAATGAGTTCTTCCAAATCAACTTCTACATCCATTTCATCATACTCTTCCTCTTTTAAATCCATCTCTTCTTTTTCTTTGTCTTTACTTTTTGGGGCATCATCCTTTGTTTCTACTGCCATGAATAGAATCTCTTCTTTATTACTGTTGTAAATGCTTCCATTGCTCTCTTCGGATGAGCTAATATCTTCCTTGGAGTAGAGGCTCTTCTTATGCTTATGGAAGTCCTCCTTTTCATGCTTTCCTTGTATGTATTTCTTCTTGTGATGGCGATGTTTCCTTTCTTTCTTTTTGCTAGTCTTCTTCCTCATCACTACTTTCACTTTGGGCCTATGGATGGTTATCAACAAAATGTCCTATATTACAACAATTAAAACATTTAAGAGTATACTTACCTTTGTGTTTGTTGGATCCTTTCTTGAACTTTCTCATGAATTGGGCTTCTTCTCCATCGCTTGAACTATCACTTGATTCGGGTTATTTATTCTTCATCTACTTCAAGGCTTTGAATGCAGCTTCATGCTTTGATGTCTTCTCCTTCTCAATCCTCACTTCATATGTTGTGAGGATCCCATGCAACTCATCCATCATCAATGTATCTAGGTCCTTCATTTCTTCAAGAGCAAAACTTTTGCATCAAAACTCAAAGGAAGAGATCTTAGTACCTTTTGCATGATCATGGATTCTTTAATTTCTTCACCAAGTCCTCGGGTGGTGTTCACAATTTCTTCAATGCGCAGTAGGTAAGCGGCTATGTTTTCTTTGTCCTTCATCTTAAGACTTTCAAATTCTCTGGTTGGTTTGGAGCTTGGCCTTCTTAACCTTTTGATCGCCTTCATAAGTATTTTGAATTTTGACCCACATTTGTTTCGCTGGCCCACAATGCATCACCTTGACAACTTCAGATTGTAATAGACCACACAGAATGGCATTCATAGCTTTCCATTGGTGGCAAAGGTGGTGCAACATAACCAACCACTACCAATTGCTAAATATCAAATAGAAGTGCCATAAGGTAGATGTGCATCCTTACGCTTTAGAATGTGTAATGTCCCCCTTGTGAGTTAGCTAGTTGTTGAGTATTAGCATATCCATCAGGATCTCGTAGGCTAATCAAATGGTTCAGGGAGCCCGTAGTTCTTGGAGTAGCGACATTCGACATCATTCCATGTCAGTTTGGGAGTGTTTCGAAGGTGTTTCCGTAAGTTAGGTGAAAGAACTGAAATACTAGCTTAAGTTATTATATAATAATAATTAAGGTGGCTAAATAAGAGCAATTTTTAAAAGGTATTTATTTAATGCCCATTTTCAAAATTGACGGGAGACATAAGGAATTGATTAAGTATTATTTTATTTTCAAAAGGCATGGAAATTTGGGAAGAGAATAAAATAATAATGTTGAGTTCATTTTGGGGATATAGGAATATTTTTAGAGAATTGTGCAGAGAAGTACTTCAAGAACATCCTAGGGAGAGAAACCCTCAAGAAGATTATCTTCCACAATGGTCAAAGATCCTCCCTGGAGGATTTGTGGATTGATTGGGGTAAGTAATTGGTGAAATCTTTTGAATTTAATTGCAGTTTGATTTCGGGATTAAAATATTCAGAGGTTATATTTATTTGGGCATGCATCACATTGTTGTGTTATCTTAGATCTTGCTTGGTTATGTCATGGCTATCATGTACATCTATGTCACAGGGTTTGCTGAAATTTGGCTTGAAATTCGAAATTCGGTGAGTTTATAAAAACGTGTGAAGGTCATGAAAATTTGCCTTCAAATTTCTACCAAAAACAAGCGAAGGTTTTTTTATTAAAATATATATTTGAAAAGCATTTGCATATTAGGGTCTTTAGATTTTTGCAATAAAATACACCCAAGTTGATTGTAAAACACGACTGTAGCAAAATAATGTCATGGTCAGACTAAGAGGAGTGACACCTATGAATTTTGATGGCAATTTGTGAGCCTGATGTCAGGAGTTGTTAGAAGCAATGGTGTTTTAGGCATTAAAGCATCCTTGTTGGTTAGTTGCACATGGCATGGAAGGAGTTAAAACATTCAAGTTTTAATTTCAAACATCCAATTCAACCTTTGCCCACGAACCTTCCAAATCAGCTTCATCTCCATCTACAATTCTGCACAACACGACAATTTGGCCCATAAAACAACCTTAATTTGCTTTTTATTTTTTATTTTGTAGTAATAAACTTATTTTTAATTGATTTATATTAAAAAAGGTCATATTAAATATAATATCATATAATTTTAATGTTTTAATTTTAATATTAACATTTAATAACTTAAAAATTTAGAATTTAGAATTTTAATTATTATTATATAAAAATTTAACAAATTTAAATTAAACAAATATAGTATTACTTTTTTTGATAAATTTGTTGATATATTATTATTTTTTTTAAAATCAAATTATTTTTTATTTTGTAGTAATAAACTTATTTTTAATTGATTTATATTAAAAAAGGTCATATTAAGTATAATATCATATATTTTAATGTTTTAATTTTAATATTAACATTTAATAAATTAAAAATTTAGAATTTAGAATTTTAATTATTATTATATAAAAATTTAACAAATTTAAATTAAACAAATATAGTATTACTTTTTTTGATAAATTTGTTGATATATTATTATATTTTTTAAAATCAAATTTATATAAAGCGAATTTAATAACAGTTCTTTTTTTGAATTCCCCCCTACCGGATATCATCCAAGTTTTATTGTTGCCAAACACAAACTCAAACTTGAACCTTGTGACATAGATGTACATATCAAGTACAACATTGTCGTACATGCAATGTATCTAAAAGGAACCTAGCTGTAAACTAAAGACATCATAAAAACATTAAAAATGAATAAACCAATTAAATTCACAATAAAAAATAATGCAAATTAAACACACACAACTAGCTAAACTTCTACAATTCCTATTGTATATGGTTCAAATGAACCATTTGTTGATTTGGATGATCTTGATGAAGAGCAATATAATGATTTTCTCATGTAATTCTTGATTCTAACCATGATTGGTACTTGTTTACTTACTTTGAACAGATAATAAAAACATACACAACACATATCATAGGTCATGAATCAATTGATAATTTGGATCATAGTTAGAAAACTTGCCAAAAACTTTTTTTTTTGGAAACTAGTATTTGGTGCAAAAACTCGCAAGTTTTTCTAAAAAACTCGCCGAGTTTTTGGTGAGTTTTTCAGAAAAACTCGGGGAGTTTTTTAAAAAGGCTCGGCTGCTCAACAAAAAGTCCCCCACGGCTGGAATAAAGGAAATTTCAAAATTCATTTTTTGCCAAAACACTCTCCCATACCCCCAGACCCCCACATGGGGCGCTGCCCCTCGACCCCGCTAGGGGCATTGCCTCCAAACCCCCACGAGGGGCGCTGCCCCTCAACTCCCAGGAGGGGTGCTGCCCCTTGTCCCCATTAGAGGCATTGCCCTCAAACTCAGATTGAATTCATTTGGTTTTCTAGGTACTCTCCAAGTTCAAGTTTCCAAGTTTGCCTACAAATCTTCATCTATAATATCGTCTAGTTCTACCTCTCCCCTAGTTTTCACTAGACATGGGAAGAGGAAGATTTAAATTTGTAAAATATACTAATATAATATTTACTTTCAGTTTTACAAAAACAATTTGCTATTTTCATTTTTTTTCAGACTATCAATATCAACGCATTCCACATGAGGATGCCATTTTGTACCCAATTTTCTTTCAAATCAATCAAATACAACTAGACTCAAATGAATTTTGCAAAAAAAATACATTTTTAATGCAGTTTATGCAATTTTTTAAGTTGCCGAGTTTTTTGGGCTTTTTGAGTACTTGCAATTGGCGAGTTTTCCAACTATGCTTTGGATTATCAATTGCTAGTAGTGTTTTGTTATTTTTTGTTTATTTCAAGCATATAACATTCAGATGATGATTAATTTTGTGCAGATATTTTATTAGGTTTTGTGTAAATGTTCACAAGTGATTGATCTTGGGGTGCCAAAACAATTAGAAAACCATGGTAGCTCTACCCTGGTAATGTAGGATCTCATTGTAATAATTGCTAGAATTGATCAATAGCTATAGTATGCTGGAACTATATTTGTTGTATGCTCATTTTTATTATGCATAAATGAAAACTACAAAGAAAGATCAATGAAGCCTCTTGAAGAAGAAAGCTACTGATGGAAGGATGAGCATGAGAATCCTTCTAGAACAAAAAAACATGTAGTGGAAGAGAGATTAAAAAACATTGACATTGATGCAAATGGCCTGTGATATGTATTTTATACATACAAAACATGATTGTATGATGCACAAGGTGGAACCCTGTGTGATGGATTTCTTCCTTCAAATAGTGGCCCACAAAAACAACTAGGGGTATTATCAAATACCTAGATCAACCTACCAAACCTAAATACAAACTAATATATGCATTTAAAAAAATTTAACAATCTGACACCTAGACCTCAGGAAATATTATTAATCTAACATAAATCTTAGATCACATCAAAACATCCTAAAAGATGTAGATAGAGATGTGTGCAATACATCAGAATATAGAGTAGCCCAGGCAATTATATCTTTACAAGAAAAGGTAATGAACTATAAGTTGATGATGATCCAGAGGAGATAAACATAATCTGAAATCACAAGATTGTTCTACTAACCTGAGTGGAAACTAGCTTGCAAATATGGGTGCTCATATCACTTCTCCCCGCTAAATTACCAAGGACATGTGGAAAAAGAAATTCTGCAAGAGGTGCTTTAACTAGTACAATATCTTGACACAACCTGCCAGGAAGAAAAGAATCATGTAAAAACATTCCAAATTTACAGGATCACCAAGAGACAAACTGTTTTGTTTAATTAACCTGTATACTTGAAATATGCAAAAGAAAGAGAAAATGTAAAAGAATCATCTGCAATTGAATATCTCACTTACTGTAGAATTATATCATCAGTATGATGGATAAGAGAATAGATAAGAGGGCAGATCCACTCCTCAAATGTTTTCCCACAAGTTTTCCATAGACATGCATCTTCTAAAGGAACAACTTTATCTGTAAATGGGTTTTATTAATAAAACATCATTCTAAGAATATATGACAACTCATCATCTGCTTTGATACAGTAACCATGCTAGATGTAAACATAATTTAGACTTTTCTAATTACATCAGTATACCAACTACTTAGCATCTTCTAAGGAATGATCATTCTGAAAACAGTATAAACATAAAAAATTGTCTAAAGCCCAGCCTCTGCAATTTGTTGCTTGAAAGGAGGTGGGCAGATAAACAAATTAATATATTGTCTAACTAATTGCCACAAGATCATTACCTTAAATAACATTCTATGGCTGCTAAGTCCATAAGCAGAATCCATTTATGCTCAACCAGACTTCAGAAAATAAAATTGGTAAAAGTATGGACCACTCCATAATATTTTATGTAAAAACAGAACTCACAATGAAATTCAACTTTTATTTAATGTAAAGCTGGTTCAGTCATTTCAAATGCAAGATGTGTTTAAGACAGAATATAATGATGACAAATTATGCATTTGCATGATGCAGACGAAATCATAGTATGTGGCTTTGTCTGGAGGATATACTTGCAAACAGAAAATGTGCAAAAAGGAGTGAACAAGTTTAGAGCAAAAAAAAATGGATGGAGTGATATGATTACATTTGCGTTACTACAAGAAAATTTAGAAGTACCATAATTCTGGGTGAAATTCCACAACATCCAAGGGTAGTGGTAGCTATACTACATATTCGAGAAAATCCCTTTAATAACATGAAAAAAGATTAAAACCTAAGCAGTCAACACCGAAGATGCTCAAATTGATAGATGGGAAAAGATAAAAGTAAGTAGATAATTAAGGACAGAACACAACAGGCTACTCGAAATGAAAATAAATAATTGTATCATCATTTCAACAGGTGCCCAATTGATGGTTAATAGAATCACATAGTGGCAATAAAAATGTGAAGGGGTGTTTGCTGCAAATTCAAAATACAAACTTAAATGTGTAAGGAAGTGTTGTGACCTTTTCACACATCGCCCCATTCAAGATGGGGAACCCCTAATTTTCGCTCTGTTCTGGTCTTTTGGCTTTGGTTTTGTCTCTCTCTCTCTCTCTCTCTCTCTCTCTCTCTCTCTCTCTCTCTCTCTCTCTCTCTCCTTCTGCTGTCTGCTTTCCGGGGATGTGCCCGTCTGTGGTTTAAACGTGAAATTTTGGCTAAATCTGTAGAATTAGGGTTTTGAGTCTTCAAGCCAGTTTGAAGTCAAGTGGAGCAAATAAGTTGGAATCTGAGCTTCACGTTGCAGTCAGTATGCTTCCAGCAGGTTTCCAGCTAAATTTCAGTGAATTCCGACAACTTACTATTTTTAGTAAGTACCTAATTTGGGGCGTTTTCAAAGCACTACTGAAGTTCTCTCAGTCACACTACATACAGAACATGTCAAGCTGCTCATCTACAAGTTTTGAACCAGAACGGACAACTTTCTATTTTTAGCAAGTTCAGCTTCCAGAGCAGATTTTAGGGTTTATATGTGAAGTTCTTCAATGCATGTCTAGGGATTCTTTCTGGGTTTTCTGAAACCTTCGCAATGGTATAACATACAAAATGAGACAATGACTTTCAGTGTTCAGCCTTCAAAGGCTATTTTTAGGGTTTGCATGTTGAGATTTTCTTTGCATGTCTGCATATTCCTTGTGGATTTTTCGAGACCTTCGCAACGATATAACATGCAAACCAGGATCAGGACTTTTTCAAAAGCCGTCTTCCAAGGCTATTTTTAAGGTTTGCATGTCAGGGTTTTTAGTGCATGTCAGGTGATTCCTTATGGGTTTTTCAAGAGCTACTCAGTGATGTGACATGCAAGGCAAGATGATCAATTTTCAGAGCCTTACTATTTTTAGCAGGTCCATTCCGGCAACTGCCCAGTGCATCAAGATCACAAACAGGGCAAAGTGCAACAAAAATCAGGTCAAACGGAGGTCATTTGATATACATGCAAGTCAAATTAGGGTTTCCAGCTTCGGGACCCAAAATGAGGGGTAGAATGCCAGAATTTTCGAAAACCGATGTATCCCACTGCGATCAGTATCTTTCAGGCTATCCACCAGTAAAATTTGAAGGCAATCAGAGCACTTACTATTTATAGTAAGGCGTTCCAGAAATAAGCTAAAAATAGTAAATCAACAGCAGGCACCAATGTGAACGGACAAGTCATCCGATGAGGGGCACGGCATTCAAATTTCAAGTCAAAAGGAGTTGGGGAAGTATCAGAATCAGGCAGCTGCTATAAATAGTAAACCACCTTCAGAAGCATACTATAAATAGCAAGTCAGCTCGAGATGGCAGTGTGAACAGACTAACAAGGTCATGAAGATCCAGCGATTAAAATTTCAAATCAATCCGAGCTTCAGAGATGTGAAAATCAAAGGACTTACTATTTATAGTAAGTATTGAGCTAGCAGAAGGAATGAGGAAAAAAAGCCTAAGTCTGGAAAATATCCTCCTTCACATGCAAAATGCACCCAAGAAGAAATAAGTTGATAAAAAATTTCTAAGTCATTGAGTTCGTCCTGCAGACCCTTGAAAATGCGCCCAGCTACAGGGGGCATCAAGGAAAAAAGTTAAGTGATAAAGTTTGTCCACTTGCCACCCCTAAATGCACCCTCAAAGAGAAATAAAGTTTGATGGAGATAAAATTGTCTAAGCTTGGATTTTGTCCTGCAGGACCCTTGAAATGCGCCCAAGGAAGGATGAAGGTGTTGAAAAATTCTAAGTGTTGGAGATAAATCCACCTCCCCCCTCCAAATGCGCCCTCATGCAATGTCAAGGTGTTAGAAAATTCTAAGTCAAGGCGTTCATCCTTCACCACATGTGAAATGCACCCATGCAAGGAAGAGTTGCTAAAAAGTTTCTAAGGCATGAAGATAAGTCCACTTGCCACCCCTAAATGCGCCCATGCAAGCTAGGAAAAGACAAAGTTTTAAATCCTACTTCACATTCAAAATGCGCCCATGCTTGAAGAAGTCAAAGGAGTCAAAGGCATTGAAAGTTGATCCTTCTCCACCCTCTAAATGCGCACATCCTTCTACATGTGTGAAATGCGCCAAAGTGAAAGTAAAGATAAGGGGAGTTACCAAGGCATTGAAGTCAGTGAAGGTGAAGTTGGTAGATAAAAATGACTAAGGCGTGGTGAAAATGTCCTCCTCCATGTGCTAAACGCGCCAAGGTGTAAGATGAGATGAATAAGGCATGACTTAAGTCCACCTCAACATATGAAATGCGCCCAAGGTGAGGTGAATAAAAGGTGACTAAGGAAGGCGTTGAAATAAAAATATCCTTCATGATGTGCTATATGCGCCCAAAGTACATGCTAGGGATAAAATTTAAAATGAGGAAATATTCTAAGGCATGGAAGTTCATTCCTCATCACAGGTGGAATGCGCCGTGTGAAAGATAAATGGAGAAAATTTTCTAAGGCAAATTCCTCTTTGATGCCTAATACTAATGATATTGATTGAATATTTTTCCTAACTGTTAATATTTACTTTTCACCTTCTAGGAAAATTACGCCCAAGCTTATAAGGTGATGAAATTTCCAGAAGCATGAATAAAATTGGCAATGGATGAGTCAAAAGGTGCCAGCTTCACAAGGATGATGAAAATTTTCAAGTCAGAGCAGGAAAATTACGCCCAGAGATGAAGAATTGGAATAAATCTGATGGAAAAATACTTTTCTAAGGTTTAAAATTCAAAAATTAAATGTACCCCTTCGTTTGTAGACCCATGAATTCAACACGTTCTGAAGGGAATTTTCTTCTGGGTATCGAGCGTGTTCGACAAGGAATGGATTTTAAAGTCTTCCACTACTCACCAAGGCTTTTGAGATGAAAATTTTGATCGGCACTTGAATAATGAATTTTCCGAAGGAAAATTTAAAAAATTTCTAAGGCAAAATGAATAAAATGTGTTTTCGAAGGTAAAGTGCCTTAGATAATGAGTCTAAAGTGGATTGCCTAGGTGATTTTGATCGAATTCTTCATGAGATGAATTTTCCAGGCAAGAGATGAATGAAATTAAGTGTCAGAGCTCCAGGTGGTGAAGTGAATTTCTTAAAGGAATGCAGTTGAAGTTAATATTTCCAAAATATAATTTTAAAATACCAAGTGAAGTACGCCTTGGCCAGTCAATATGGATCTTTTGAAATTCTAGAAGGTCAAGATTCCAAACGCCAGATGACAAGTGTTGAAATTGCCAGAGGAGGGAAATTCGAATTCCTGTGGTGAAGTAGTGGAGATTTAATGAACTGGCTAAACTTGGAATTCGACTTAGCTATATGAGTTGAACTTTGTTTCATTTTTCTCCATCAGTTGAAGAAGTACGACTTGAGCTCTGAGGTGAAGATTGCAGTGCAAGCTGGAACTTGGTGAAGAAATTCGATTTGAGGTGGAAGAGGAAAGTTTGAAGCTGAACTTTGAAGCGTGCGAAATTTGAAGAAGTCTAAGTGGCTGAAGTGAAGTTGGCCGATTTTCTCTAGTAAAGTTGTTGAAGCTTGCTTGAAAAATTTGTAAGTGTTGAAATTGCTGAAGCCAGCCTAGAAGTTTGCTAAGTCTTTCTCAGTTCGAAGTTGCTAGAGGAGAAGTTGAGGTTTGCAGATGAAATATAATGTTGTAGCTTCTCAATTTTAAGAGTCGACTGGCAGCCCCAATGTTATTTCATGTTATTTTATTTTAAATTGCTGATGGTTGTTTGTTATTTTGTAGAATAGCTGAAGTAAGAGCAATTGGCAAAGATAGTAATGTTGCATCCAAGCAAGCTGTTATCAAGAAGCTGAGCAAACCTTTCCTACCGGAGTCGAAATTCACTTCGAAGTTGGGCAAGCTGGCTGACACAAATTTGGGTTCTTTCAACATGGAGGCCTTTAAAAGTCGAATGATGGGAGTTGGCAGTCATCGTCCTTCAGTCACTTCGCACAATATTGTTTGAAGTGGATTATATACAGCGGTTGGTTTTCCACTAGCAATTCAATGTCCAGAGCTGATGATGGAGTGTGCTAACTACTACGATCCTGATCACAAATCTATTGTCTCACCTGATGGTAGACTGTTCGCCAACCTCACTCCTGCAACTATCAGCAAAGCATTTGGAATCCCATCACACAAGAGGATGATTTATAAGACAAGAGAGCGTGTTGAGCGAATGTATGCTTCAACATTCGAGAGATGTGCGGAGATGATCAACGCTCGCTGGATGAACAAGCCCAAGCCCTCTCGCACGAAGTTGCCGAAGCAAATAATATTAGATGATTTGAAGCAGGAGTACTGCGACTTGATCATGATGCTCAGCAGGGTTGGAGGCTGTTCTCAAGCGTATATCTTTGAGCCTTGGATGTTCTACTATATCAACCTCGTGCTGGAAGGGAAAGAGCATATCAACTGGGCGGTGATGATTAGTGACAATTTACATGA
This sequence comes from Sequoia sempervirens, assembly GCA_007258455.2. NCBI lineage: Eukaryota > Viridiplantae > Streptophyta > Pinopsida > Cupressales > Cupressaceae > Sequoia > Sequoia sempervirens. Next base: position 25,514 of record VDFB02344691.1, read on the forward strand.
GCAGCTCCAGAGCTTGAGGAGGACAAAAACATTTTACATGGGCTCATACATTGTTTACATGTTGGCTCGTATGACGAAGTACAGCGGAATATCCTACAAGGAGCCAATTGGTTCTGGCCCTCACCAGTTCAGAATTCATGAGGCTTGTCCACAACTGCACCTGACAAGCACGTGTCCAATTACAAGCAAGTCAACGATGCCTTCACCATGCATATAATGAGATCACTTCAGCAGAGGACTCATCATAGGATCTCGAGGGAAGCTCAGGAATTAATAGAAAGGTATGGGTGCTGGTTTATTCAGTTTCCGAAGTTCTCTTATATCAGGTTGCAAGGTTTTTCTTCATACCCATATAGATTGCCTAAGTACCCAACGAATAGAATTTTGATGTTAGAGATATCTAGGCAACTTGTTGCCTATGATAAGATTCAGAAGAGAAAGAAGAAGGGAGGAATTGACTTCCCGATTATCATGGGGAATTCAGATGAAGTGTGTCCTTCACTTCAAGCAACCAGGGAAGTTGAGAATGAGCTTCAATTCTTCCATCTTTCCTATCACACCAGTAGGCAGTATTACGATCCTCATAGGAATATTAGATGGATACTGTCAGAGGAGTTTATTCATAAGGCAAATATTGAGGATTACTGGGCTAATACATCAGATGAGGCTAAGGTCAGCAAAAAGATGTTCTCGAGGCTGCCGTTTAGCATGATTAGGGAGTGTGAAATTATTCCGATACCAAACCAAGTGGACGAGGACATGAACGTTCTCCATCCAAATTATGAGGCAATAAGAGACGCCACTTCCACTCCTAGATTGGTCGGAGCCAGAGATTGTTGATTTGGACACACTTTGTATCCCAGTCCTAACTTTCACCAGAGCATGGGTTGAAAGACATGTGAGCAGATTGAAGAGTAGGCCAATTTCCTTGACTTACAATTTGATGGGAGATCATAGGACGCCCACTACCAGCAGGAAGAAACAAGTTACTCGAAGTCCAGAATCTCAAAGGAAAAAGCCAATTCAGCCGGAGCCTCCGAGAATTGTGGTAGAGTCACCAAGGCCATTGGAGACATGGTCTCCAAGTATACAGGAGGTTTCACTTTTCGCTAATCAGAGAAATGCATTGAATCAGGAACAGGAATTACATGAGGAAAATCAGCCACCGCGGAGAGAATCAGTTGGCCAGAGTGTCAATGCGCCTACTAGAGATGCTCAGCAAGAAGATGAGGAAACTGCTACTGACACACACTTCCAGCATGAGCTTGAGGCAGCTCTAGAGGATGATGCAATTTCAGGAGATACTCAGCCATTAGAGGCCAATGAGCCTCGCCAGAATGAAATTGAAGTAGAACAGGTCCGTGAGGAAGAAGCAAGGGATGAGCAATCGTTTGTTATACAGCAGGTAGTACCTGATTGGCTTACAGATAGAATGAGAAGGATCCCCAGTGAAGAGGTTGATCCAGCAGTAGAGATGGAGGAATTTTTTAGTAGGATCAGCACGCCTCCAACCAAGAAGAGAGCTAGGAAATTTTCGAAAATCTCAACAGATGAGGATGGCTCTCGCACCCTTCAAATGGTTGTGCCAAGGGTTGATTGTGATCGAGATGAGGCTGTACCGGAGAATTATATGATCACAACCATGGAGTTAGGTCGCCCCATAGGAGCACAGATTATTGAGGAGTGTGATAACTCCTATCAGGCGCTTAAGGACAGATTGCTCTGGACTGAAGGCAAGTATAAGAAATTGAAGAAGGAGCACAAGACTTTGATAGGCTACGTGCAGCATTTGTCTCGTCCTTGTGGGCAAGAGATTCCAGCACTTGAGCTTCCAGTTGAGTTATCTAGAGAATCAGTTAGTGGCTTGGAGGACTTGAGAAAAATGGCATAGGAGGCAGATAAATGGGTTGCAGGTGTTCGTGCCGAGACAGAAAAATTCATCAAAGATCTTGCTCATGCTTATCAGCAAGCTTCCGGCATTATGGCACAAATGGAGGAAGTTGATCAGGCCTAGGGTGATGCTCATGTCTATCAAAGTAAGGTTATTCAGCGTCTGGAGGCCTTGATCCATACTCCTTTGCAGATGTTGATTGATGGAGGAGTTATTCAGGAGGGTGATAGGTACGATTTTACCAACTGGTACTCTTCAGTAGTCACGGGACGTGGATTCTTTGATGCAGCCCAAGCGGATTCAGCCAGAGTCAGGAGGGCTATAATGAACATTGTTGACTAAGTCATGAACACCTTGGAGGCTATCTTTGCTAGGAGGCTGAATTCTGATGAGCTGACTACTGATGGATTGAGGAGTAGGCTGCCACCTTTCTTTTCGGAGGTGAAGACTTTTGTGCAGGATGACTTTGAAAACATTTTGACTTTCTCCAGCCTGATTCAGAATACCCAAGATGCCTTGACTACTTGGAGAAAGTCTTGCACACAGCATGGGCAGTCAGTCACAGTGTTGGAGTTTCAGCTTGATCATATTCCACCAATTTCAGTTCAGGAGGTTGAGGCTGTGCTCGCCAGGTTCATTGATTTTGCAGCCAAGAAGAAGGAGAATGGAAACGCACTTCTGGATGATGACCTTCTGGAAGACTGATTGTGGGCATTAATTTCCTTTACTATTTTGGGAGTGAGTGGGAATCTTGTGATTCATTTATTGTACCACTCCCCATTTTGGCAGTTTTTAGGGTTAGGGTTGAGGTGGCTTAATCTAAGCCATTCATTTGATTGTAATCTGAGTCGTCCATTGGACTAGGCTATCTATAAAAGGGGCATCCCCCCTCATTTGTACTTCAGTAGAAATTAGACTAGAGAATAGACATTCTGATAGAGCTTAGAGAGACAGTTTAGAGTTAGCATAGTTTCATTACATAGCATAGTTTGAAGGAGAAGGAAAGTTCCCCCTTTGGGAATTTTGTAAGGAATTGTTACGAAGACTATCATAATAAAAGAGTTTCATTGATTGGTGAATTTGTCTTTGGTTATGAGCAGTTAGTGAGGTTTCTTCAACCTTCAACTTCAAGTAGGACATAAGTTAGAGTAATTTTCATTTTCATGCAAGTAGTTAATTGTGGGTGGTTGTGTTTGATTTAAGTGGGCTTCGTTTAAATCCATACCACTAGCAAACTTACTGATGGTAAGTTTGATCGGTAAGTTTTCCCTACATGGTCAACTGCAATACTTTTTAGACTTAACTTCGATTGAGATTCACGTGTACATATGCATCGTTTTGATGGTATTTGCATTGTTGAGTCATGATTTGAACACCTTTCGTTGCTCCTTTGAAGATTGCACCAACCTTGTTGAAGCTGTCCAACGCGAGGCAAGACAAAGTTCGGTTGAAGTTCATTGAAGTCAAACTCAATACCTCTTGCATTTAGAATAGAATTTAGACTTTCTAATCCCTGCAGCCATTCAATTAAGTACATTTCTGGTTAGTTTTAGGAAAAATTCATACCGTAACGCTAAACCATTCGCACAAAATTCCCTTCCAATCATTAACCTGCTGTTAACTGCAAACATCCTGAACAATTGTGTAAGTCCCCTCGTAAAAACAGCAAATCACAATGAACCTACTGAGGGTATTCCATAGCATTTTGGAACCTTAGAGTTGAATATACGAACTTTCTGGCAATCTTAGCGTATGGAATTCTTTGATCAAGAGAGAATGGAGTAGCCTTTGGATTACTTTGTTCTGCCAATTGGTGCGGTCACAAAAATCACCTCAACAGGAAGATGTGAGAAGGGCTTACATAGTCAAAATACTTTTTTCAATCACAAGTACGAAAGAAAGAGACAATGAAGAAAGAAAGGGAATGGCATCTCAATCAGGTCATCACCATCCACTCTTCACTTTTAACGATGGAAACATGGCACAATCCACAAATCAGCGATTTCCAAGAAAAAGTTAGCTTGTGATGGGTTATGTTCATCTCAAGAACCCTAAATTATTGTAAAACAAAAGTGATGGAAACCTAAATCACAACATTCATGTTTGTGTTTGAGTTCAGCAAGAAAGAATTCAAAACAAGTTCACCAACAAGGAAAATTCGAGCAAAAATTTGTTTAAATTCAAATCAAATAAAGTTAATGAAGTAAAATAAGAATTTAAAAATATCAAAACATGAGTGAAATTTATGAATATTGTGAAACCCATGATTTTGGCGCACAAACATGCAAAAAAGGCCAAAACCAAGACAGTCAAATGAAATCAGCCCTATACAGCAAAGCGATTTGGTGATTGACAGCTCAAAAAGAAGCATTCTACCACCAAAAATTAGGCTTCCAATCCCTACAATGATACTAAAAATATGAGGCTCTCACCTGCCAAGTCGACTCTCATCTACAAATCCCACAAAATCGAACCCGCCAAGGCTACCATCGAGGATGAATCATATCCAACTAGGGAGACAAATTCAAATGCAAGTTCCTTCCAAGAGTTTGCTTCACAGTAAAAGCCCAAGCAATTGCAAAAAGGAGTGGATATTGAACAATGACCTATAGATTGTGGATGGTCCAAGTTTATCCACAACAAACTAGACTCCAAATTTTCACCCACCAACAAGCCAAATCTAGGAGAAGATCATCTACATATGGCTCTACAACCTCCTCAAAAAATATTGGGATCCAAAATCCCTCAAACAAATTGCAGCTAGCTAGTGCATTATTATATCACAAATGACAGTGTAATTAAGAGCGACTCTAAAAGGTTTATGCACAAACTTTCACAAGGAAGAATCTTTCAACACCCATACCAAAATTCATTCTACTTGAGGTAAACAATATGTCAAATTTGAGAAAATGGCAGTCTTATGCCACAATTGCAAGACTAGGAACCATCTAACCAAAAGTTGTCTCAAAACAAGCAAGAAATCTACATGGAGATGGGTTGACAATGATAAATTCATAATACAAGACCTCTACCCCCACAAACCTTGAAATTTAGAATTTGGAAATGGAAAAAGTCATAAATGTTGAATCCAACCACTAGATCTCCAAGAACTAAACACCCTGCCCACTGTGATGAGAACAAACAAGAATGCTTCAAAGACACGTTTCACAGTCCCCACAATGGACAGAAGAGAGAAGGGCTTCACCTTTGAACAAGACCTAGAACTAGGAAAAATTTTCCCAAATGTAGAAGAAGATATTTGTTTCCACTAAAATCCACAAAATCTCATAAATTGAAACATTAAAAATATTTCTTAAGCCAACATAAGCCCAAAACCAAACAAGGGAAAACATATGCAAATGAAAAAGGATAAGTAGAGATCAAGGCTAACTCACAATCTACATTGGGGCTTGGCATGGTAACTTGACACATGAAACTTGCCCCCTCACAAGTGCAATCGGGATCATAAGCTAGAATGTTAGGGGCCTCAACACTCTTAACAAGAGGCACTCTATCAAACATCACACTCCTTCAAGAAACAAAACTCATTGTATTGATATTGTAGGCTCTAGCCATTAAGATTTGATTCTTTTCCTAGAAATAATGATTTCATCAGATTGGAAACTAGTTACAGAGTAGAAAAAGTTTAAACTCCCAAGGATACCATCCAAATGTTTGGTCTAATGATTTGAACAATAGCATGTAACAAGACCAAAGCTTTAACTAGTCTATATTCAACTAAAAATAAGAATAATGATCATCTTTTTTAAGTTTGGTATACGAAATTACTAGAGCAGCAAATATGAAGAAATCGTGCCCTAAATTAATAGTATATGGATTCAATTATGAATATGGATACCGACAGAGGGAGAGAATAGGACTCACGATATTAAAAATTTATAAATAGACAGATAAGCTGATTTGATTAGGGCATTCAAGACCACACAAACCTTCAAGTTGCATGCCGTCTTTCATATCTTTATGTCATGTCCCCAATTTGGAGCAATAAGGAGAATTTCTTAAATTAATTATTTATAAGGTTATTAAAAAAATAAATATTAAAAAGTAACCTTATATTTAATTAATTTAATATTAAAGTGACTAAAAATAAAATAATATTAAAAAGTCACTTAAAAGAATAAAATAATAATTTATTCTAGAAGCTTCTTGAAATCTCTTGTAAATTCTTTATAAGGAGCTTTTGGAGGGCATTAGAGATCATCCTGGAGTCAATTACATTTTCTGAATATTGGAGAGCTTGAATGCTTGTCTTAGTTGAAGTCAAATTTTCTTATGTTGCTGGTTTCGGTTGTGCAACACCAACCCTAGCTAGTTGAGAGTGGAAGGTATTCAATCTTTCACATTGTGCACAATTTTGTGGTCAAGGGCCAAATTTTAGAGATTAGAGAAGCATCGATTTTCTTCATACTTGCAGATTTTGTGAAGTATTTTTATCAGGTTGAAGGAATCAATCTAGCCATGGAGAAATTTGATTTTTGGAAGGGTGATTTTCTGATCTGAGATTAATGTCATTTCAGTCCAAATATACACTTCCAGGAGGAACAATTTTGCTGATAAATAGAGTTATAAATTCTGAGTTTACACTAGCAAGCTGGGCGCCATTTTGCAAGGGACGATTTTGAGTTTGTGAAGCATTAAAAATCTGAGAAAATTTATATGAGTTCGTGGGCTATCATACTACATAGGCACAGCACCTTGGAGCACATTGGCATCACAATATACAAGATTCGAATTACTTTTAGTGGCTGCTATCAAGTCCAGGTTCCATTGATTTTGTTCACTTTAGCACTTGCACTTTAGTTTAGTATTTTGCATTGAATGTAATCAGCAAAGGATATCATTTCAGTTGTAATCATTCCATAGTTGCCATTACATACTTTCAGATTTGCAAATGATACTTGTATGCCAAGAGTCTTGGCTGAAGCATATCTAGGTTGCATACCATTTGTAAACAATCATATACATTGCAATACAAATTGGAGATATAAGGCTTCATGGCAATTGTTTGATTTAATGTCAATGGCTGATTGCATAACAACTGTTTGATAAAATGTCACTTATATATCATTGCATAGTACTCTTCATAGTTTGCATGCCAAGTGTTTATAGAAATGCCTCTTGCTTGTAGGTGTCCATTTTATATCAGAAATTCATGTATTGCATGTGAAAAAGAACAAAAAGAAGTTGCATATCATTCTAGTCCCTTGTTTAGTTACTTTGCAATCATTTTCAAGTTTCAAAACATCATTGGCATCAAAACAAAACCATTTCAAGCAGACTGAAACAAATTATCAGCAAGTTGGAGGTTGCAAGGAAAGTGTTTGACAAAATTCCTAAGGCAGAAAATCAGGGTTTAAACTTCAAATTTGTCAAGGCACTTTACACTTTATCACTATAATTTCATCTTTTCTCCAACACCAAGTCCTAACTATTCAAACCAAATCTTCATTCCTCAGAGAAGTAGTGGTGAAGCAAAGAATCTAGCTAGTCTAAATGATCAAGAATAGATAGTTGAAGATAGGAATATCATCATTCTTGAATCTTTCAAATATTTGAACTTCCAAACCACTCTCTCAAGGAAATTTCCCCCCTACATCCAAAATATCTCACTTGTAGGTCAAAATTGAGGACAACCAAAAGCAAAAATGAAAAAAAAAATCTAAAAATGGGTTTTTTTTCACTTTTCAATAAGCAAGTTTGTGCCCAAAATGTGCAAGTTAGGGGACAAGTTCCTGTGAAAAAATTGCAAGTTTTAGAAAATTTCTCAACGTGCAAGTTTGTAATGTGCCAAGTACTGATAACAAACAAAAACAGAGGTGTGCTGACCATAAGTTCTGAAACTAACCAATCATTGTGAAATAACAGCGACAGAAAACAATAAACAGCCACAGCGATATACTGATCATAGGTTTGTATACCGAATCAAATCTTGAAGCCCTAACAGTCATATATTCAATTTACCGTGCTCAGAAAAATAAACCATTGCTGAACCTTGCAATCCAATAGCTCAAATATTGACGCAGACTAAATTCCAATCAACACCAAATAGATGGAAATTACTAGGGGCGCATAAGACAATACTCTGCAGTGATAAACTATTAATTGCAAAGACCCCCTCCTGATTATAGAGAAAATACCATCAAAAAACCCAAGTTCTGCAGTATTGCAATTATGAGATCCTGAGACTAAAAAATAACTGAGTCTATGTCCCCCAGCAACAGAACTAGTAATTGATAACCATTAATGATTAGATCAGAGTTAATAGCAATAATAAACTCTTCAGCAAGAATAAGTTATTGATGTGTATCGGCATTCAACCCAAAATGTGACGGAGCAAACAAAATTAGCGTTGGCACCATTGTAACGAGACTCGCCAGGACTCGCCAAGACTCGGCAAGTCCCGAGTCGAGTCACCCTGACTGAGTCCTGGGGGCTCGAACTCGGACTCGGCAGAGTCTTGCCGAGTCCTGGCTGGACTCGCCGAGTTTGCTGGACTCGCCAAACTCGTTGAGTCTAGGAGAGCCTTGTCAGTAGGACTCGGCAACAGGTAGGGTTTGAAAAGTACAAAAAATTACTTGAAATTTAAAGTTAAAACTTTTTTCTCTTACTTATTGTGAATGCAAAATGATGTACGCCATGAAGGTTTGTATGGTTTTGGAGGTCTTAATTTAGGCTTGGTGGCGGGGGCTCCGCCCCTCAACCCCGCACTGCCCCGGGACCCTACGAGGGGCACTGCTCCTCGACCCCGTTGGGGGCGCTACCCCTTCACCCCGCTGGGGGCGCTGCCCCTAAACCGCCACAATGGGCATTGCCCTTGGCCCCGCTGGGGGTGCTGCCCCCAGACCCCCGCGAGGGGCACTACCCCTCAACCCCACTAGAGGCACTACGCCTACACCCCCACAAAGGGCACTGCCCCTCAACCCCATTAGGGCAATTTCCCTAATACTTGAAATTATGGCTACTACATCATCCATGACCAATCTTGGACACATTCGTAGGAAGGATGCAGGCTCCTTTGAGCCATAGACTTCTAGTTATTATTTTGAATCTTTTGATATTTCATATTTGTTTGGAACATTTGATGTCATGGATGACATATTTGATGATTTTTGTATACATTTGTAAGAGACCAGGTGTCTCTCAACCCGACCACTAGCTGATAATGCTAAGTCTTTGTTTGTTTTCTGTATTTTGATTTTTTTGGTGGTTTTTGCAATAAAAGACAAATTGCGATTTTGCAAAGAAATGCTTGGAAAAATAATATAAAATACCAGATGCTTAAAAACTACAGAATACAGATTAGATCTTGATGCTAGATGATTTATTAATCTTCCCAAATAATTACAACTACGATATTCAAACATTCAAACAAAAAGGCAAGCTATTTATTGAGAACCCGAATGAGCTTGCAAGCGCCAGAAAAGAACCCTGAGATAGTACGGCTGAAAGAGACTATGCAATCTCCCACCTCGAAATTGTTGCAGATGCTCCAGAAACCCTAGGCATCCAACTTGAAGAAGTCAGAAGATGAAAAAGCAAGGCGATTTGATCTGGAGAAGTACGGCCTTTGCTGCAGCAAAAGTATGGCTTGTACCAGCAAGTAAGAAATTTGTACTTCCTTGGGAAGTGTGCCAAATGACCAAGAGATAGTCGCCACTGAATAAGAACCCCTTCTGGAGAAGTTCGACCCAGATCCTTGATGAAGAATCTTCACAATAAGCTCTGTATGACCTCTGAATGAAGTCACCCTGTTGACAAACTTCAATTGGTATTGCACAGTCTTAGTATGCCTGATTCTGAAGAGGGAACGTTCTTCAAAACCTGATGATCTGCAGAAACCCTTGTTTCTCAAACCCCAATGCTCTCAGAGAGAAATAAAGACAAATTAAAATAATCATAACATAATGAATTCGATTTGCCTTGGAGAAATATATAACTTCTCTTCATTAAGTCGACCCCCTTCCAAAAAAGCAATTAAATGAGCAATTGAAATATCATTAAATCGCCCTTTAATGACTTAGGCATATTAATTAAATAATGGCGCCCCTTTTCTTAAATGAGTATTAAAATACTCATTTAATATTAATTTATCCCTTATTATAAAGTATTAATGATACTTTATAATTTGCCATTAAATAATTATATTTAATTATTTTCATTAAAGTGACTTTATATTATAAAGTCAAATTAATAAACTTTTAATAATGATCAAATGCCTTAATATTTACTATTTGCTCATCAGATCATCAAACCGGGTCGAAGCTGAGCTGACCAACTGAATCAGGTGCCCTGCCAAAAATAGCAACTCCTGCCTGCCTAACTTACTATAAATAGTATCTATAAATCACTTTGCAAGTGTCCGCAAAGGCCCAAACTTGAATCAACTGCTAGAGTGATGTTCCCAAACACTGGATAACTACCTCAAGTGATCCTCTAAACACATCTGCCAACGTACGAGGATCTGAATGATAGGCTAACCTCTGAAATAACTATACTGCCTAGGAAGGGGACATTACAGTCCGCCCTCCCTGAAATTGCTTGTCCTCAAGCAATCTCAGCTCTGGATGCTGTAAAATCTCCTCTGACTCCCAAGTAGCATCCTCAACCGGCAAGTCTCACCATTTGATCAAATACTCTCTGATAACCCTCCTCTGAAGATGTCTCTCTCTAACATCGAGGATGGCCTCAAGCACTAATATTAACTTCCCCTCGTCATCAATGGGTGGCAGTACTGGAGAGGGAATCACATGCTGAGCAACCGCCTTCTTCAGGCGTGAGATGTGAAACACGTTATGAACCCTGCTATCCGCCGGTAGATCCAACTCATATGCAACCTTGCCCACTCGTTTGATAACTTGAAATGGACCATAGTAACGAGGTTTCAACTTCTCTGCACCACTCTTCCGCAGAGTGGACTGACGGTACATCTATAACATGAGATACACCATGTCACCCACTGCAAAAGAACGCTCAACCCTTTTCTAATCAACATACTGCTTCTGTTGATTTTGTGCCCGCTGGATATTGTCTTGGAGAGACCTCAAAATGTCCTACTGATCCTGCATCATATCACCTGCGCTAGGCACTCTGCTATCACTCAACTCCAAATCCAAAAGGTTGGGCGCCTCATACCCGTACAATGCCATGAAGGGCGTCATCTGTATAGTCATGTGGTGAGTAGAGTTGTAACAATACTCACAGAGGTATATCCACCTCACCCAAGCTCTATGTTGTCCAGCTATATAACTGCACAGATATCCTTCCACCCACTTATTGACAATTTTCGTCTATCCATCTGTCTGTGGATGGTAGCTGGTACTAGGTGTTAGTTCGGTTCCACAAAGTCTGAACAACTCCTGCCAAAAGTTGCTCATGAACCGACTGTCTCTATCGCTAACTATAGTCCGAGGCAAACCATGTAACCTGAATACCTCCCTGAAGAAAAGCTCTGCAGTCTGCGATGCTGTGAATGTAGTGGTGATCGGAAAGAAGTGTGCATATTTTGTCAGCCGATTGACAACTACGTAAATACAATCTTTACCTTGGGCTTTCGGCAAACCCGTGATAAAGTCCATTGATAAGCATTCCCACTTCCTGTCAAGTATCGGAAGTGGTTGAAGTAATCCAGCAGGATATGTGTGTTCCTGCTTGTTCTGCTGGCAAACAGAACACTCTCGTACATACTGAAGAACATCAGTCTTTAGCCCTTTCCAAGTAAACCGTTCCCGTACCAACTTATATGTTTTGAAATAACCGGGATGGCCCACCATAGGAAGATCATGAAAGGCTCTCAGAACTGTATCCCTCAACTCTGAATCAGGAACCAAAAAAATCAGCCCCTTGTAAATGATCAAGTCATTCACAACGGTATACCTACTATTCTGCTCTATCCCATCAACAATGCTAGAAGCCCATGGGTTCTTAGCATACTCTATAATAATCTGATGCCTCCAATCCTCGAAGATCTGTGCCATAGCATTCAACTGAGGTCTGTGAGACAAGGCGTCAGCTACAACATTCTGCTTCCCCTTAATAAAGGTGATGTCAAAATCATACGATTGCAGTTTGCTGACCCATTTTTGTTGTCTCTCATTTAGGTCTCATTGTCCAAGGAAGTGTTTCAGGCTGTTGTGGTATGTACGCACACTGAACTTGTTGCCCACCAAATGTTGCCTGAACTTAGCCAAAGCGTGCATAATGGCTAACATCTCCTTGTCATAGATGCTATAAAACCTCTTAGGACCCCTAAGCTTCCTACTCTCAAAAGCAATAGGGTGTCTCTCCTACATCAAAACGGCACCAATTCCCTCTCCTAAAGCATCACAGTACAAATCAAATGACTTCGTAAAGTCTGGTAATGCTAACACTGGACATGAAGTCATAATCACCTTAAACCTGTCAAAGCACTCCTGAGCCTGTGGTGACCAAGCAAAAGCCCCTTTCTTTGTCAAATCAGTAAGGGGTGCGGCATGATGTGAGAACCTGCTAACAAATCTCCTATAAAAAAGCACACAACCCAATGAATCCTCTAAGTTGTGTAAGGTTCTCTGGTACTAGCCACTCAACTATAGCTCGAACCTTCTCAGGGTCCATACTGACTCCCTTGGCACTGATGATGTGCCCAAGATACAACTCAGCCATGCCTAGCTCACACTTGGACTCCTTGGCATAAAAGGACTCCTCAGCCAAGATACCCAGAACTGTATCCAAGTGAGCTAAATGCTCCTCCCATGACCTACTGTACACCAGAATGTCATCGAAGAACACCAACACAAATCTCTGTAGCTAAGAACTGAAGACCTTGTTCATGGTAGCCTGAAAGGTAGCAAGTGCATTGGTTAGACCGAAAGGCATAACCAAGAACTCGAAGTGACTGCAATGGCATCTGAAAGCGGTTTTCTCTATGTCTTGCTCCCTCATCTGAATCTGATGGTACCCAGATCTCAAGTCAATCTTTGTGAAGAAGATAGCACCGTGCAACTCATCAATCAACTCATTGATGCGAGGTATCGGGTACCTGTTCTTAATTGTTTTCTTATTGAGCTAGCGGTAATCTATACACATCCGAAGTGATCCATCCTTTTTCTTCACCAATACAACCAATGAAGCAAAAGGTGACTTGCTAGGTCTGATATGCCCCATAGCCAACAGCTCATTGATTGTCTTCTCTATCTCATCCTTGAGTCGTTTCGGATGCTTGTAGGGTGTAATCATAATGGGCTTTGAGCCCTCCTCCAACTCGATAATATGCTCGGTGCCTCTGTCTAGAGGTCTGCCAGGTGGAATGTCACTAAACACTTTAGAGTGTTTAGTCCTCAGTATCTGAATGTCTGGATGGTACTCAACCTTCTGCTGCTCCTGCTGTGCTGGTAATAACATACACTCCGCAGCCCAATCAACCATATCATGACGAATGAGTCTCTCCATCCGTCTGTACGATACCATCCTCATATTACTTTCTCTGATGGCTTTGATGACATGAGGTTTCCCATTTACCTTAAACTTCATCTCCATATCCCGAAGATTTAGTGTGAACTCACCCAAATCGTGAAGCCATGCCATCCCAAGTACCACATCAGTATCTCCCATATTAACAACGTAGAATTTTGTCTTGAACTCATAGTTGTTCAGCCGCATCGAAAGATCTGTTATCTTCCTATCACATTTGAGGGTGTACCCATCAGCCACCTTGACTTGAATACCCTCAAACTCCTCTGTCTGTAGACCTCGTCTCTCTACCAACCGTGCATCTATAAAATTATGAGTAGCACCAGTGTCGAGTAGAGTGATCACTTTCTGACCTGCTAGGAGCCCACGTAGTCTAAAAGATCCATCTCTCTGAAGACTAGTCAAATGTGCCTCCTGTAACTTTCTTCCTCCTTCATTTTCACCATCAATTTCAGACCTTTCGTCATCTGAATGCTCTGAATCAGCTTGCCGGTTTGACAGATCAGATTGCTCTTCACCCTCATAAAACCACTCCATCTGGTTATTTTTCACTTTGGGACGAAGAGGGCATACATGCTTCTCATCATAAGGTGCCTTGCACCAAAAACACAACTTTTTCTTGCGCAAATCATTTAACATTTCCCTGTCAAATGGTGGTGCATTTTGTTTCTTAGGATCAGGTGGATCCCTCTTCCTGTCAAATGGCCTATTCCTGTCAAATGATCTATTAGGCCTCATATAAGGTGTTGAGCCTGAAGAGAACTTGCTGCGAGGTGTTGCAAGCTCCATACTGCGTGCCTTCCTCATGGCCTCCTGAAGAGTCGGAGGATCAAATGCCTTGACCCATCCTCTCATCGGCTCCAACAATCCCTTGACGAAGAGAATAACAAGTCTCCTCTCTGAAATGCCTGTCACCATGACTGCAACCCTCTGAAATTCACTGATGTAGGAATCCAAACTACCTATCTGTCTGAGCTGAGCTAGCTCTCTAAAATAAAGTTTTGGATCCTTTTTGTCAAAACGCTCTATGAGCCTGCTGGTGAAATCCTGGTAAGTAGTAACTGCGTGATGACCAAGTGTGTACATGTCGTGATGCCACCAGTCATGCGCCAACCCATCAAGATGTAGTGTAGCAAACTTAATGGCCTCATCCTCCTGCATAGGTCTCAATGATAGGTAATTGTCTAACTTCTATACCCAAGACCTCGATGAACTCTTATCAAAACCATCAAAGTAAGGCAAGATAATCTTGCTAACTGCATACTAAAGATCCCTGTTCACCTGTGGATGTGGCTGCTGGTGCTGAGGAGCCCTGCGGTCAAATCTACCTCCCACTCTAGGTTTATGCACATCCATAAACTCATGAAAAGTCAAAGATTGCCTGATCTCAGGTGCCAATGTCGAATACTCTCCATAAAATCTAGTCACATCTGCCACTGACATGCCATTGTGTGGCTGAAATTCATGATGATGACCCTGCTGCTCTACCTCTGGAGTCGAAGGTGCCTCTCTAGATATGAATGTAGGTTGTCCAGGCCTACGCTCATGATAGATTGGTGACGATTGCCGCTATGCTGACACCAATGGCTGGTCTATGCCTGCAGTCCTGCTCGTCTGTCCTATCTGAATATAGTGATGCTAAGGCGGAGTACACTGCCTCATCGTGCCCATCAACTAGGACATCATTTCCATCATATAATCATGCCTGCGTCTGAACTCCTCATCAGTAATATCGCCTCCGGCATGCTCTTTCCCTAGATCCCTATGTGTCTCTGCAGGAATCTCACGATCTACCATCAATGTAGTGACATTGTTCTCACTGCTATCGGAACTGGATCTCTGAATACCCAGAACCCCTGACACTATCTCACCTTCAGGAATAGGTGGACCTGTCCAATCCTCAACTCTACCTGTTCCTCTGCCCTTACTGTAGAAAATAATCTCTACTCGTGAAAAAGCATCGAAAAAGCACACATCTGACTGAAAAAGCACAGGATGGCAGGAAAACTGTGCTCTGATACCACTATAAGAGACCAGGTGTCTCTCAACCCGACCACTGGCTGATAATGCTAAGTCTTTATTTGTTTTCTGTATTTTGATTTTTTTGGTGGTTTTTGCAATAAAAGACAAATTGCGATTTTGCAAAGAAATGCTTGGAAAAATAATATAAAATACCAGATGCTTAAAAACTACAGAATATAGACTAGATCTCGATGCTAGATGATTTATTAATCTTCCCGAATGATTACAACTGCGATATTCAAACATTCAAATACTATAAGAGACCAGGTGTCTCTCAACCCGACCACTGGCTGATAATGCTAAGTCTTTATTTGTTTTCTGTATTTTGATTTTTTTGGTGGTTTTTGCAATAAAAGACAAATTGCGATTTTGCAAAGAAATGCTTGGAAAAATAATATAAAATACCAGATGCTTAAAAACTACAGAATACAGATTAGATCTTGATGCTAGATGATTTATTAATCTTCCCAAATAATTACAACTACGATATTCAAACATTCAAACAAAAAGGCAAGCTATTTATTGAGAACCTGAATGAGCTTGCAGGCGCCAGAAAAGAACCCTGAGATGGTACGGCTGAAAGAGACTATGCAATCTCCCACCTCGAAATTGTTGCAGATGCTCCAGAAACCCTAGGCGTCCAACTTGAAGAAGTCAGAAGATGAAAAAGCAAGGCGATTTGATCTGGAGAAGTACGGCCTTTGCTGCAGCAAAAGTATGGCCTGTACCAGCAAGTAAGAAATCTGTACTTTCTTGGGAAGTGTGCCAAATGACCAAGAGATAGTCGCCACTGAATAAGAACCCCTTCTGGAGAAGTTCGACCCAAATCCTTGATGAAGAATCTTCACAATAAGCTCTGTATGACCTCTTGAATGAAGTCACCCTGTTGACAAACTTCAACTGGTATTGCACAGTCTTAGTATGCCTGATTCTGAAGAGGGAACGTTCTTCAAAACCCGATGATCTGCAGAAACCCTTGTTTCTCAAACCCCAATGCTCTCAGAGAGAAATAAAGACAAATTAAAATAATCATAACATAATGAATTCGATTTGCCTTGGAGAAATATATAACTTCTCTTCATTAAGTCGACCCCCTTCCAAAAAAGCAATTAAATGAGCAATTGAAATATCATTAAATCGCCCTTTAATGACTTAGGCATATTAATTAAATAATGGCGCCCCTTTTCTTAAATGAGTATTAAAATACTCATTTAATATTAATTTATCCCTTATTATAAAGTATTAATGATACTTTATAATTTGCCATTAAATAATTATATTTAATTATTTTCATTAAAGTGACTTTATATTATAAAGTCAAATTAATAAACTTTTAATAATGATCAAATGCCTTAATATTTACTGTTTTCTCATCAGATCATCAAACCGGGTCGAAGCTGAGCTGACTAACTGAATCAGGTGCCCTGCCAAAAACAGCGACTCCTGTCTGCCTGACTTATTATAAATAGTAAGTATCTATAAATCACTCTGTAAGTGTCCGCAAAGGCCCAAACCTAAATCAACTGCTAGAGTGATGTTCCCAAACACTGGATAACTGCCTCAAGTGATCCTCTAAACACATATGCCAGCCTACGAGGATCTGAATGATAGGCTAACCTCTGAAATAACTATACTGCCTAGGAAGGGGACATTACAACATTTGAGTCTTTGACTATATATCTAAGTGTGCTATTTCCTTGGGCAACTCAACTACAATTTGTGTTTATACTTATATGATCGATGTATACTTGTGTTAGTGACGAGGACCTTGATTGGGTTGACCGGGCAAATAGAGAGGATGAGGCTATAACCATGGCAGAGGAGGAGGCTAAAGCATGAGCAAACACATCCATAACTAATGTTGGTGAGGGTGGCATGGAGTCACAAGCAGAGACTATGGTTGTAGTTGCTACATCATCTAGGACCCACCTTAGATGCCTTCGTAGGAAGGATGCAGAATCCTTTGAGCCATAGACTTGTAGTTATTGTTTTGATATTTCATATTTGTTTGGAACATTTAATGTCATGGATTTCATATTGCATGAGTTTTCTATACATTTGACTAATTTTATATATCTAAGTATGTTATTTCCTTCAGCAGCGCAACTACAATTTGTGTACTTTATACTTATGTGATTGTTGTATACTTGTGCATGTGATCAAATTTGCTTTTATTTGTGTTGTATTCAATAAAGGGTGCTTCAAACAAGTTTTAAATCCTTAAAAATCTCTAAATTTCTAGGGTTTTTTCAACTTTTTTTCATTTTACTGAGTCTACGCCGAGTCCGAGTCCAAGCCAAGTCTGAGTCTCGTAACTATGGTTGGCACTCAGTAATAGAATCATGCATTGCATAACACACTATGATGATAAAGGCGCACTTCAAACTATACAGCAGAAATACCAATTCGAATGATCCAGACGACTCAGATGTACATAAGCATGGTATGCACAAGTTCTTAATCAGAACAATCCTGTGTATAGAACTACAAAATAGAAATTACAAACATGCGTGGTCTCTCAATCGTCACTAGTAGCCACTGATGTTGTGAGGGTCTCTGAATAGTACGCTCCCAATGATAGTTGCTGGATACTGGAGAGTTGAATACGTCGAACCACCTTAGGATTGTTGCATCCACACAGTGATGAAAATGAATGGCTGTGAAATTGAGGAATGTCGACACCACAACACTGGCAGAGACTACGTTCTACCAGGCTGGAACACGCTACGCACTACGCAGCCATTGTCAATGTCTTCATTCCATGCCCAGAAGCAAGCCTTCGATCCAAATAAATATTAAAGCCTTCCAAAGGTTGGCCCAGGAAATTATTTAAATTTTAAATGTTATTTATTTAATAACTTAAATTTATATTTAATATTGTTATTTATTATTTAATATTATTTTTAAATATAATAATTATTATTTATTTAATTTAAATATTTTATTATTTTAATATTATTTTCATATTAGCATTTAAAAATGCTCTGCGTCCCACCATCTGGAAACAAGTTCCAAATTGGGGACATGACAAAGTTGAATTGACTTGACACATTTCATCTAGTGACTTCCAAGTCACACCAAATCTATCAAATTTCTACCATGTTTTCAAATGGAACTCAAAAACATCCTTAAGGAGTGGAAGCAAATTTGCTTCAAGAAATGTTTTGAAGAAAAGGAAAGCATTGAGATGGAGCTACAAGTACCAAATGAATTTGTAATAAAGAAAGGAATGCATCATGCCTCATACACATGAGAGAAATCTCTCCTCATAGATCTAAAGGACATCCATGCAAGAAAGGAGATTTTTGGATGCAAAAATCTCACAAGCTCTAGCTCAAGGATAGGGACAAGAACACCAAGTTCTTCTACAACTAGAAAAAATCTTGCTAGTCGTACAACCAAATCTCCTCAATCAACTCAACCTGCAAATTCCTAAGGGACAACCCTATCCAAATCAAGACTGATGCGATAAAGCATTTCAAAATTCTTCTTCAAGATGGCACCTTGAACTTCATTGCTCAAAACAATTTTTTGCAAACAATCCCCAATTGCATCTCAAAGGAGACCAACAATATGCTAATGAACCCTTTCACAAAAGATGAGATTAAGCTTGCTCTCTTCCAAATGCACCCAAACAAGGTCCATGCCCCAAACAAGTATCCAACTCAGTGTTACAAGACTTGGACTCAGCAAGCCGATTTTTGATGTGGACTCAAACTCGGCATAGACTCAACAAACCAAAAAACCCATGAAATTCAAAAGTTTTTAAGCATTTAAACTTGTTTCATGCATCCCTTAATAAATAAACCTTAAAAACACAATAACCTCATCAAATAGAAGCTACTTTCATCACATACACAAGTATACATAGATCACATAAGTTAAATGCAAATTTCAACTAAAGGAAATAACAATTTTAGAATTTTAGATATATAAATATTGCCAAATGTATACAAACTCATGAATTATAGGTTACTTCAAAGCCACCAAGGGGCTCAAGCAAAGGGATCCCATACCCAACAAGCAATGTTTTCCTTTGAGTTGCACTTGAAATCTTGCCACATGCACTAGAATGTACTTCAGAGGCATTGGGAATGTTTCCTATGAACTACAACCATCCTTTGCAATAATGGCAAGAGGTCTCCTAGGTTTTGAAACCCTAACGACTGCATAAATGGTGGCCAAGGTCATCTCCCTTGTTTGCACTCCTAAAGCCTTAAAGGTCCACATGAATCTACATCCCCATTATTAGATGATCCTTTTATGCCTACAAAATCTTCTAGGAGTGTCATCAAACTGTGTAATATGCACTCTAGTCTTTTTTTTTTTGCTTTTTCTAAAGTTTGTTTTCTGATTTTTTTTTAATTATTATTTGAATGTCGATTTGCAATATGAATGCAATAGACAAATAACAATGGCATAGCCAGTGGAAATTTTGCAATATAGATAATTGAAATAGCTCTTTTTGAAAAGACTATGCACTAAAACTATTCCAGATTCATTACAATCATAATATTTTGTTACAATAGATGTTCAAACAACATATTAATGACCATACAATACGCAGAATGACATTTGGGACATACTTAGGAGCTGCTATTACAAAACTAGAATTTGCTGCGCTTGGACTAGCAACCTGGAAATGCAATAAAATGTTGCTTTATCCTCAACACCTTGCTGGTTCACTCCTTTAACAATTGCTGAGTGTTCACCACCCAAGGCGCCTCCAAAGACCCCCAAAAACTGCTCCCAAACTAGGCGCTTAGCCTCATAATCCTCACACCCCCCTAAGTAGTTGTACAACCTGTCAAGGAGTAGGGCCAGCATAAAGAAATGATTTGCAACTGAAAATAATGTCTCACAATTGTTGTTCTACCTTCTCCAATCTGCTCATCATTTTTTAATATGAAGCCCCTATGAAAAACCAATGAAAACTAAGCAATGAACCTCTGAATAGCTCCAAATGAAGTTGCCTATAAACAAACCCACCATAACTAATCTTTCACAATTGAAGTGGATGATCCTTGCAAGGGTTTTCGTCCTTACAAAGTTGCTGGTATAAAACTTGTAAGTTCTCAAGAAAAGTAGTCAAGCATGCCCTCCAAATGAGTTCCAAAAATGCTTTTGTATGCTTCCCAAAACCCCACGCCCCATCTTGGAGATATAACATACTTTATTTAAGTTTTAAATTTTCCTTATGTCTCCCAGTTGGGCATCCCATTTAATGAAGATAAAATATTTACCTTTTTAAAACATTCCTTATGTTAATGATATAGCAGCTTCAGTAGCTCCTTCCAGCTCAGCTCCTTCGTGGTGTCATAAATTGGATGATAGCCATTGGCTATACAATTTATATTTATTATTTTGTATTATTCATTATGGCCGACATGAGAGAATATGAATTCATCTTGGTCACTTATTAAAAGACATTTATTTCTGGCCGACATCCTTTGTGTTTTGTAAATAACATTCATTCAGGCCGACATATGTTATTTTTATTGAGGCCGACTTTCATTAAAGAGGAGACACAATTTCTTGAAGGCCGACATGAAGAATCTCTCCCTTTCATTTGTATATATATATCTTTGATTCATCCTTTGTGATAATCGAATCCAGATCAGTTCGGTCACTCACATAAGTCCTGTATTATCAAAGTGCGAAACATTATTGAAGTGACTGCGAATCCTTGCATATCGGATCTGTGTCAAAGAGCGAATTCTGTCAAGTTTGAATCTGTCTGATGATCCAGTGCGAATCTATCTGCTGATAAAGTACGAATGATTAAAGGGTGTATATATTACACAGTGTAGTGCCATCATATAAAAGTGTGAACACAGAGTAAAAAGTTCATGCAGGGGCGATTAGCTGTAGATCTATACTCTTGTCTCTGCCAGATTGTGAACTCTTGTCACTACCAGAATTGAAGTGTCAAGTTTGATGCGAACTTCTGTGTTGTATATTGGTCTTGAGTTAGACCTATTTGTAAAGTGTTCTATTGTCATTGCTCAAATATAAGAGAGATCTTTGTTGCTGGGTTTTTCTCCCTCAAGAGGAGGGTTTTCCCAGGGTATATGCTGTGTTATGTTGTCTGATTTTGAATAATTTTCTGTGCATCTAATCTGTTCACCTAAAATGAACATGGTATCAGAGCGGGTTTGAGGATCGTGATCAGATTATTGCACTCAGATTTATCTATTTCTCTGAAGGTTTGATGAGGGAAGGATCATGTTCTTTCTGTTGTTGTCATTCCTATGTTGTTAAGGAATCTAAAATCAGCCACTCATGGAAGTGTCGCCTCTCTTTAGATCTCTGTGGATGTGCATCATCATTTAGTGTTCAATCTGTTGGTTGATTGTCGGAGGCTTGAATAAAGCTCTAGCTTGCGTCCGCGGATATTTGATGAAATTCTTCATTGAGAATGTCTCTCTCAGTTTGGAGTCCCATCTATGTTCGTTCTGTCAAGGATCAATGGGCTTCATCAGAATTTGGAATGTCAACTCAGTCGAAAAACACGAATATGGTTAACTGAAGTTGCATCAGAATATTGGCGGGTCTAAAGCTCAAAAGGATTGAACTTAGGGCATATTTGAATCTGTGTTTAGTGTTTGAAGGAAAGAAGCTCATTCATTGTCTCTAATAAAGCCTTTACGGTTTAATGAGCCACTGCTGTGAGTAAAGGATGAGCTTGCCCTCACATGTACTTCATGAGGCAAAGGAGTCTCATGCCTTCTGATCGTGAAAGCATTTCACAGGAAAGACAAGTGCAGTCATACACAACACTTAAGGAGATTATGATCTCAAGAGATAAGTATTTTTTTTATGTTATTTCATTTATTTGGATCTTGTGTGAATAGAGGTTGAATTTTCTCTCGAATTGTGTTCTCTAGCATAAAGATCCTTTGAAGATTTCAAATTATTTATTGTGGGTTGTTTCATGCTAATCATGTAGATCTCTGAGTGTGACTTTGAGATGAAAAAGAGAATTGCATTTTCGATTGTGATAGGTTGATCACATCGATATCATTCTCTAATGCATGAACTGTGTTAGAGCCTTGAACTCTTGAGAGAGTTGGTTCTACATGCTAACCGCTTAATGCATTCAAGAAATCTGTAGTTGTGCAGATTATTCTTTTGTTGTGCTGAGTTTGGCACTCTCGAGAGGAGTAAAAGTTGAACGAGTCATACCAGAAATTATATAAAGATAAGTCTCTTTATCCCTCTAGTTTGATCTTTTGATATATTTCTCCTTCAGGTTGATTTATTCATGTTCTAACATTGTGCATAAATTCTTATGTATTCATGTTATAACCTGTGATTGTAAACTTTGTATGATTCCAGTCTTGTTATTTCTTTGGGTAATTATAAACTGTTAAGTAATCTCTCTCTAAAATGCTTGTAGTTCAATGTTCTAGGAGCAAGAAGGTGATGAGAGATTGCTTAATGATGAAAAGCTTGAGGCATCTTGTGAGGAAGTCATGCCAACCAAAGAAATAATCAAGCAGCCTTGGGACTGAGCTGGTGGCCAGAGGGAGCTCACTTCCAGAAGTCTTCTTTGCAATCTTTGGAGCAAGGATCAAGAGGGAGTCTTGTAACTCATTGAGAAGAAGTGAAGACTGTTGCTAAACCCTTAGAAGATCCCTTCAGTTGCTGAGATCATAAGTGCTCAAGATTGCCTTCTGGATTTATCATTGGTAGCTCCGCAAACGTATTCAGAATAGTGAGATCTGAGATGAGGTCAAGGAGGACTATTATGAACTCCCTTCAGTACCAAAGGTGTGCACTGGAAAAACATTTATTTAAGTCAAAGTGGTGCAGGCAATCTTGGACGAAGAGGTCAGAAGGTTGATGCAAGTGCCTGAAGATTTAGAGGGAGCTTGCTGAGCCTGAAGAAGATGGTAATCTTGCTGCAGCTAGTTCAGATTTGGTGGATCCTACGTTGTACAGAGAGCTGATTGGATCCTTGATGTATCTAGTTAACACTAGACCTGATATTTGCTATGCAGTGAGTGCACTTAGCCAGTTTATGTGTGATCCGAGACAGATACATCTTGTTGCAGCTAAACATATCCTGAGATACTTGCGTGTAGCGAGTTGGATATGGGTTGAAGTATACTTGGATGCACACTTGAAGTTACTTGGTTCCATTGATTGGCGGGTTGTCGTCGGAAGAACACCTGCTTTTACTTGATTTGGGTTACGTTTTGGGGCGAGCGGTCTTTAGCATTGTCAGTGCTACATACGCTTGCAGCAGCGGTGTGGCCGTAAGCTCCTTGCGGATTGTTTGGACAATCAATGGAGCCCATCATTATTCATCGTGATAATCGAGTTGTGTCCTGTATTTCATGACAGATCCAAGCATGTTGAGATCAAGTACCACTATATCAGAGATATGGTACTACGAAAGGCTGTACAGTTGAGGTACATTAGCACTGATGAGCAGACGGCAGATATTCTCACCAAGCCTCTCGCCAGGATAAAGTTTGTATACTTCCGAGACAAGCTTGGTATGGTGAAGAATCCAGCCTTGACTGAGTAAGAGTCTCAGTATCAGTGAGCCTTGCTTAATGAGTTCTTCTCTGTGAGAGAAGTTCGAGGTGAAATCCCTTGTTAATGCATTTTCTTCTGTGACGGAAGAATTTAAGGTGAAAGCCCTTGTTTCCACCCCTTTGAGTCATGGTGGATGTCATGTGTGCGACTCCATGACATATGTTGTACTTGTGTTTCACCCTCTGAGAGAGTCATGGTGAAAGTCACTTGAGGTGACAACATCACGCAAGTGATGAACATTTGTACTTACTATTGCACTTTCTTCTGTGACGGAAGAATTTGAGGTGAAAGCCCTTGTTTCCACCCTCTGAGAGAGTCATGGTGGATGTCATGTGTGTGACTCCATGACAACATCATGTGAGAGAGTCTGTGATGATCTTCTTGTACTTGTGTTTCACCCTCTGGGAGAGCCATGGTGAAAGTCACGTTGAGGTGACAACATCACGCAAGTGATAAACACTAGTACTTAACCATGTGATGGTTGATATCACATTGAGGTGATATTTCTCTCTTTATATCTGATTGCAGGCAATGATGGCAGATGGACTTCATTTGGAGATGATTCATATTAAATGCAGCTGGAAGTTCTCTCCCTAGCTGAGAGGGAGTGTTAATGATATAGTAGCTTCGGTAGCTCCTTCCAGCTCAGCTCCTTCGTGGTGTCATAAATTGGATGATAGCCATTGGCTATACAATTTATATTTATTATTTTGTATTATTCATTATGGCCGACATGAGAGAATATGAATTCATCTTGGTCACTTATTAAAAGACATTTATTTCTGGCCGACATCCTTTGTGTTTTGTAAATAACATTCATTCAGGCCGACATATGTTATTTTTATTGAGGCCGACTTTCATTAAAGAGGAGACGCAATTTCTTGAAGGCCGACATGAAGAATCTCTCCCTTTCATTTGTATATATATATCTTTGATTCATCCTTTGTGATAATCGAATCCAGATCAGTTCGGTCACTCACATAAGTCCTGTATTATCAAAGTGCGAAACATTATTGAAGTGACTGCGAATCCTTGCATATTGGATCTGTGTCAAAGAGCGAATTCTGTCAAGTTCGAATCTGTTTGATGATCCAGTGCGAATCTATCTGCTGATAAAGTACGAATGATTAAAGGGTGTATATATTACACAGTGCAGTGCCATCATATAAAAGTGTGAACACAGAGTAAAAAGTTCATGCAGGGGCGATTAGCTGTAGATCTATACTCTTGTCTCTGCCAGATTGTGAACTCTTGTCACTGCCAGAATTGAAGTGTCAAGTTTGATGCGAACTTCTGTGTTGTATATTGGTCTTGAGTTAGACCTATTTGTAAAGTGTTCTGTTGTCATTGCTCAAATATAAGAGAGATCTTTGTTGCTGGGTTTTTCTCCCTCAAGAGGAGGGTTTTCCCAGGGTATATGCTGTGTTATGTTGTCTGATTTTGAATAATTTTCTGTGCATCTAATCTGTTCACCTAAAATCAACACCTTATGTCTGTCAATATTTATGCTATAGCTTCAACTTCACATTAGAAAACATAAATCTTACAATAGAAAAGAATTTGAATGAATGCAATAAACCTTAAATAATCCACAATGTGCAATGCAGCAAGAAAAGAAATTATCAACATTGCACAAGATAATAAATTATGTTGATCATTTATTGTTGTCATGTCCCCCGAGATTGTAGCACTAAGCTGTAAAGCATCTAAAGACCAATAAATAAATAAATACATGTCAAAATTCCAACATGAGTAATTACGATTTAAATAATTATAATTATCATTGATAATATTATAATTATAATCCAACCATTCCTAAATCACGATTACCATGGATTAACCATAATAAATCTAAGTATTATCAATACCATTAAGCATACAATACACAAAATACATATTAAAATTATAAAAAGAAATATTAGTAATTTAATATTAATATAATTATAATTATCATAAGAAAATATTATAATTATAAATATAAACATTGACAACACAAAATAAATATATTAACAGAAGAAAACAAATAATACATTAATATAAAATATATATAGCATAATATCTATATACAGAAAGGAGAGTATTTGCAGCGATTCATATTTGCAGCAACTCATATAGAAGTAAGAACAATAGTTTATTAGCAACGATTATAAAGTATTAGAAAGCAACGGACTTATCCAAGGAAGTCTAGCGATTCCTTAAAAAGTCAGCAATCATTCTAAGAAGAAAAGTAATTAAGGTTCGGGTAATGAACAGCATCAAATAAAAAGGCAGAAACAATGATTGTCTTATGATGGCAGCAATCCTCATTAATAAAAGAAGTTAGTAAAGCAGCGATTAAAGTTGTGGCAGTAATTAATAAATAAATTAATAAAAGAAGTTAGTAAAGCAGCGATTAAAGTTGTGGCAGTAATTAATAAATAAATTAAAATACTTAAAGAGAAGCGATCAAGGAAATAAGAGAGGTCATGCCTTTTCAAGAGGTACCACCTTGCTAAAGTGATGCATCATTTCACTTAGACAAGGAGATATATAAGGAAAAAAACCAAACCATTTGGAGGACAACATGGAATGGAAAAACATAGAGATACAAACAGCAAATAGGGACAGAAGTAGGAGTTTCCCTAGGCATAGCAGCAGATACATTAACATAATATACTCAGATTTGAGAAGAAGAAATAAGAAATCTGATATAGAAGAATGTATGAAGAAGAAGAAGATAGTCAATGGAAGATAGATGAAGATAAATGATAAATCAATAACGAAGGTAAGTATTGCCATATGTTGAACAAAGGTCCGTAAGTAAGAATAGTAGATATCAGATATAATAATTTAAATTTCAGTTGAGGCTTATAAATATATTTAGGTATGTTATGATTTACACATATACCTAAATATATTTTGATGGTTAAATATAATGAGAAATTGAATGACAAGTATATATTCGGATATATATTTATTATGGTGATTGACAAATATAACGTACACAACATATTCTAGCACATTATGATTTATGAATATATTTGAATATCTTAAGATGGATAAGTATATACAGAGTCAGAAGGATATGATTATATATATATATAACTCATAGATACATCTTAGATAGTGGACACAAACAATATATATAAGATAATATATATATAATATATTATTTACGACTATCCAATAATGATGCTTGTAGCAATTATTGAGCCTTACAAGTAATAACGACTCTATTTATTCACTATGATGTTAAAAGGTATACTAGAATTCTATCAATGGGATCCTAAAAGACGTTTTATATATTATGAGTAATAAGGAGGGAAGGGATAATCCCTTTGACAAGAATGAATTATTTGTATCATCTTTGATCTTATTAGATGTTATTACTGAAATTTATTGACCTCTAATGTTTCTAATGTCTCTTTGAGAAACACTTTGAATGCAAGATTCGGGTTTAAGTGTGTCCACTAGAAAGGGGTCATTACAATTGTGAAAAAGAAAAAGTGAAAAGGAACAGCATAAGCAACATTAAAAAATGCTTACCAGTTAATTTTGATTGTATTTCTATTAACAGGCTTTCTACAAGCTTCAAATCAACACCTCTTGTTTGCACCTATAAACCATACACAGAATTTATTAATTATGATTACCTTTACAGATCAGGTAGCAATGTGATAATTGCAAATGTGCATGAGATTTTCAATACAAAAAGATGAATTGACTTGATATCAAATTACTTGTTTCAAACTATTCAGCACCTTATCTAATATATAAATCTCAAAGCTTGAATTATATCGTTTCCAAAGGCTATAACTGAAAGGCATACCCCAATGTAGGATCTTTCAACAGATCCAAGAGATCGAAGAGCCTTCTGACCTTTCTCGGTTGAAAGTAAACCCTGTAGAAAATACCAAAAACTGCTGACTTCAAACAGACAAATCTAAATGACACATAAGAACATAAGAATGCTGCAAAAGCAGATTATTGGTTTGTTGCATTCAACATTAAAACTAGATAATTGTGATAATGCCAAAACAAACGATTTTAAATCTAACTAATGCATATGAATAATTCATTTCTCAACCCACAAAAAACTATATGGAAAAATGTTCCATGCTTAAACTGGAAGAAAAAGAAAGCAAAATAATCAGAGGCATCAATGAACATGGGAAAAGAATTTAGCATATATTCAGCACTCTTACAATAGGGCAGTCAGTTTAAACTTTATACATCCACTGATTTGACACCTTTGAGACATGTTTCAGATTTCTACCACCTGGTCCCTTGGATGTTGTGTTGGAACAGTTACACAAAGAGGTAGAAAATATGTATTCAAACATCCTCAAGGCTGTGAAGTTCATAGATAAAATTTGGCAAATAGATATCCAGGTTTAGAAGAGTTTGCGGGAGTCACAAGCCAAGTTTAAGCAACAACACTAGAAACACTAAAATGAGCACAAGTTCAAAGTTGGAAACTTGGTTATACTTGGCCAAAGAGAGACTACAAGGGAAAGCAAGAAAATTAAAGCCCTTAAGGTATGGCCAATTTCAAAATGTAGAACAAGTGAGTGCTAATGCATTTCATTTAGATTTACTTGTATACATGAAGATATATTTAGTGTTGAATGTTGAGAACATTCATTTGGTTGAGCCTTCCATGCTCGATGAGAATCAAGAAGAGTTGCTACCTTTAGTGGAAGACCTTGCTCCAGGGGGGGGTAGAAAGAGTTGGTGGCTGTTGTAGTACTTCAGAAGAAAGAGCAAAGACTCAAAGACAGGTGTACAAAATTTGGTTGACTGGCCTTGAGGGACAACTTCCAAGTAGGGAAAAATGGTTTATAATTGAGGATACAAGGAAGATCAAAAGCCTCCTAACTGGGAAGGTGCAATCCATTAATCCAATCATACCAATTGCATGAGCAACAAAAATTGTCAGTTTAAGTCAAAGTTACAAAACGTGTATTTTTCTTGCCATAATCAATTTCAAAGACAGTAAATTCTTCATTGGAATTTTGGTGTGTTATTTACTTGCAGACCATTACATGGATCAGGGATTAAATTATCAATCAAGATAAAACAATGCTGAACCAACTTTATTGGTTCTAAACCAATGGCAAGCATTTTGGGTGATCTATTTTTAAAAGAGTTTAAGATCACACACAAACTGTTGATCTTGAAGAGATGTGGCATAATTCAATGGTTTAGGCGATTGAGATATTCATTATTGAACATGCATCATTGATTTTGAAGATCAATGATGGATATGAGTTTGGCTTGTTATGAAGGTAGTGGTTGGTGGATCAAAGCATGCAATGTTGATGTCTCAATGATGTGTTAAGATTTATGTAATTGCCTGTTTAAGACTTTACAAAAGCGTTAGTTAAGGGAGTGAATAGGCAACATTGATTTGTCGAGTGATGTGGAAAGGTCAACGACTATCATGAGCCTAGCCTCCTCTATGTTTGGGATAGTGTTAAAACTTAAATGGAGTGTGCAACATTCAAATCATTCAGATCTACAGCTCACTTGGTACTTCCATTTATCTTTAAACACTATTGTGCATAGTGGGTCCAGACTATCCTTGGTAAACTAGATCAATTGCATGGATCTTTTGACTAACAATCTTCTACTATTTGGGAATGCTACATACAAGCAACACATAAGAGGGATGATGTCATTGGAAAGGCTCCCATGGTTGGTATTTCTTCATTGGTTGAGGTTTGAAGAGCAATTTGAATACAGAAATGGTTGAACTTCCTATACCAAACTAGATCGACCTCCAAGTATAAATTGAGAGATGGAGACAAAGGCAACATGATGTGGAGTGGAGTCTTGGTCAATGTGATCAATTTGAGTCAATAATTGTTTGTACATTGAGAAAAGTGGACTAAAGAAGATAACTATTGTATTTGTACTCTATATTTTAGAGAATAATACACTGTTGGCTCTCGTTTAGTGTTGGGTCTTTTACCATAAGGGTTTCCCAAGTTGCATGATGTGTTCTCTTTGCACTATGGATGTTGTTTGATCCTAAACTCTCTTTAATTTGCAAAAAATTTATTGCATGATTGACTTACTCAAGTCAATTCCAAAACTAATTTGATTGCAAAATTAAATGTTATATTGCAATCATTAATCAAATTTCTCAACATTTGGTATTAGAGCCTGTAGATTATGGCTTGATTAAAAGAAAGGGGACACCTTTTCTTATTTTTGTGTATTTGGTCACAATGAGAGCATTTGTTGAATTTGTGAAAATTAGACATCTATGCTAAAGAAGCAATGTATAGCATCTCAGATAAGATATTGAAAAATTTGGAGGTTAGATCATTGAATTGTCGAAGTTGAAGGTTTAAGATCTCATAGCGGAGAAAGATCAATGGCTTGCAATATTGAATCAACAAAACCTTCTAGTATTTTAGATGAGGACTAGAATAAACTTGATAAGAAAGCTAGGAGTACTGTATATTTGTCTTTTAGATACCATTTTAATGAATGTATCAAAAAATAAAACTGCAAATAAGCTATGGAGAAAGATAGGTGCATCGTATCAAACTAAGAGTCTTGTAAATAAACTATTTCTGAAATAAAGTCGTATTTAGTAAAAATGAATGGAGACTCTATAATTGATCATCTTAAAGAATTTTATCTTATAGTGAGTCGGCAAGTTTCAATTGGGTAAAACTAGAAGAGGAATATATGTGCATTATTTTACTTTGTTCTTTGTCTAATTCATGGGATAATTTGATTTCGACAATTAGTGGAATAACCTTTTTTTACTCGCTTATTCTACTTTGAAGGATTTACAGAGTAAACAGAAATAACAGACTTACAAAACATAAATTAATAACAACCATGTTTTGGAAGATAGAGCTTTATCTCATTCATTCATGGATATGCAATAAGTACATTATTGTCATAATAGCGGTCCCCGACTATGAACAAGTACATATAAATAATAGACCAATGTTGGTTAAGACTAACAACTCTCAATAACTACTAACCAACTATAATAACTGTTGGGGACTAACACGTGATTACAAAACACAATTATTTATTTATTTATTACCTAGCCGACTAAAATATATCCACATGACTTTCGATCAACTACATCATCCCCCCCAAAAAGAAAGTCGTCTTCTAAACGACACAACAACAAAATTGGGGACTGTACATATAACAGAAAAATGATCACTGAGAAGAGGGAGGATGAGAAGACATCCCTGGTTATACTAAGGACGTGGGTGTGGATGTCACTAACTGCAGCTGGCGAAGGCGCTGGAGATGTTGGGTAGCCACTAATTCTCACTCTCAAGCTTTTTTCACCATGTGAATCACCCCCATCAATTGTTTCTTTGTCTTCTCAAGTTCATGTTCTCTCTCCTACAATGTATTTGTCTTCTCTACCTCCTATACCTTCACCTATAACTCTTCGTCCCTCTCAACTAGCCGAGCATCTCTCTCAGCCAACTATTTGTCTCTTTCTACTACCATCTACTCTAGAGTTGTGACTTGAGCATACTCCGCTACCGTCGCCTGAGTCAACTGCTCTTGAGACTTTCAGATATGATTAGCCAATTCTGCCTGGATAGTCTTAGCTTGTGTGAGGGCTCGATCTCTTGACTAAGTGGCCTCCTCAATTGAAGCTATATGTTGATGCAACCTAAGAAAGACATCTCGGTAGCAGAGCTCCACCCCATGAAGACATGGAGACAAAGATAACATGACAAGCAATGTAATGTTAGTTAGTGTAATCCATTAGGTTCAATTGTCTACAGATTGAGAAACGCAAACAAATGTTTAATGTCAAAAAATGCACGCCCTTGCAATTTTACATTATGTTTTGTGCTCACTTTGGCATCTAGATGTGAATTGTCTTAAATCCAAGATGTTAACACTTTGGTACAAAGTTTTCATATTTTTGTGATGATCTAAGCTTTTTGAATCCAAATTTCCCCATACAAAAATGCACCACGTAGATGTCCATATGCGACGCACTAGCGTCCCACAAAAATTTGTGATTCCAGTGGTTGTTTGAGTGTTACTCTTTCCCTACGATCACTGGCAATCAAGAAGATAACGGCTCTACGAACTGCTTGAACAATCTCCCTTCCCTCTATTCTTGCTAACTTGGAAAAAGAAGATTTTTACTATCCTATTCTACCATTCTTTAAGAAAAAAAAATTGAATCTCTATCTCTTGGAAGAAAAATCAGCAACCTCCATAGCTACTTTGTGAAGCTTTACTAATCTATTTTGCATGTGAATGCCACTTCATTCTCCAAGCGAACTTCGTGAGATTGTGGCAACAATTTAAGCAAGGACGCAATGTTCTTCAAGGTGATTATCAAAGCTTCAAGGTGGCATTGTTCTTGTTGCATTGTTCCATTTATTCCACTATTTATATTCACTTTGTTTATGATTCTTAAGTGCTAAAAATACTAACATTTATGGCAGATTTCAATCTACATTTCATTACTATCATTTAGCATCTTTATTTTCATAGCAATTCATCATTTATTTAAAGAAAAATCTATCAAAAACAAGGTTGTCCATGGAGGTCAAAAGACTGATACAGGGTTTGACTAGCAAGCCCCTAAACAACCACCAAAAACATTTTCTTTTCTTCTCCTTCATTGCAGGTATGTTGGAGAAGAAGTGGTTTCATGTAATGTCCCCAATCCTAATTTTCCCACAAATCACAAATTGCAACGAATTAGGGTTAGGGTTTCATCTTATTAAATAAATCTCTTTAATGATGTAATCCTAGATTGGAATCCTGCATTCACCACACGAACAATATATGCAAATATGTATATATACTTGTTAGGGTTAGACAATTGCATCACATCCATAGATAATCAACAAGCAACCATATTAGAATTGTGGGAGAAGGGACATGATGGGTTCACCCGAAGCCATATACCAAGCCTAAGAGGGTGTATAGCTCAGCCCTCCGCCTCGCGACTTGTATCTACTTTCCCCATCAAGGCCACGACTCCCAAAAGACACTTGCCAACATGCAGGATTGGGCGGCGGTCGCAAGCGGGCTCTTTTCGCATTTACCACTTCACCCCAAGCCCATCCTCCTTGTGGGATTGGGCAGAGGTCGCAAGTGGGATCTTTTAGGCTCTTATTGCTTCACCCCAAGCCCCTCCCACAAGGTGGGTTTCAAAAACTAATGCATATTTATCATCAGAAACAATACATGAAACATATTTAATTATTTGTTGGGTGAAAATTATGTAATCAACTCTCGACAGATTACACAACTTGGACTTCAGCCACAGCTATGTGAGA
Organism: Sequoia sempervirens; assembly: GCA_007258455.2. Classification (NCBI taxonomy): domain Eukaryota; kingdom Viridiplantae; phylum Streptophyta; class Pinopsida; order Cupressales; family Cupressaceae; genus Sequoia; species Sequoia sempervirens. The sequence continues at coordinate 58,724 of VDFB02344691.1, forward strand.
TATGAATCTCTCCTCTCGGAAAGGGGAGGCGCCCTTCTTACTGCTAAGAGAAACAATAGTAAATCACAAAAGTAATTACACAATGTACACGAAATTCACGGAGTGGGGGGGGTGTGTTACATTCATCCTTCTCTCTTTTTTCAGAGAAGATGTTTACAATGTTTCACGTGTTGGAAGTTCCGAATTCTTGATAACGGAAGCGAACAACTAGCGGTAATGCCAATATCTCTATCTCGTCGAAGGCGTAGAGATACTAGAAGTAATTAGCAACAAACAAAAGAAAATAAAAAGGGAAAGCTCACGAAGGCACAAAGTCGTTCCGTAGCTTTATCAATGTTGGATCTGCATAAACGTACCGTTTGCTACGTTAGAAGCACAAAGTCTTCTTAGACGCAACAATTCTTCAAATAGCATGAACGATTACAAGCACAAAGTCTTGTAGATCATCCAACAAGAGTGTCAATAGCACGAACGATTACAAGCACAAAGTCTTGTAGATCCTTCGACAAAGTATCCAAGAGTATGAATAATTATAAGCACAAAGTCTTATAGATTATCCAACAAGAACATGCAAGAGTATAAATGATTATAAGCGCAAAGTCTTATAGATCACTCAACCAATGATAAACAAAATAACAATGCAATCTAAATAATAGATGTAACACAAAGTTTACATCAACCACTTAGAGTCTTTCAGATTCCTCGAACTAATCACTACCAAATCAAATCAACTTACAAAAGTATTGAATCCAACGCAAAGTCTGGCTTGCAATCCTTTTCTTTATTGATTGAATCTCATTCACAAAATATGAACGCAAAGTTTCACAAGTTTGCTTACAAAAGGGCAGCACTTCCGTTGCAATAGACTAAAAGATCCTTTACAATGAAAATCCCTCACATTATATAGAAAGAGGGATGAGCAAAGGAAGGAAAGAGATTGAGAAAATCAAGGAAAGTTAGGTGAGCGATTTTAGGAGATCTCACCTAACTTTGACCAAAGTCAAAGTGTAATTTATTTTGAAAATATTACATCTTTGGACTTGGTGTAATTACATTTACAAAATGACATTCGAAAATGTCGAGAAATATTTACAAGATGCATAACGGGATGCACCGAAAATGTCTAACACTGGAGAACAGGAAGCTTCTTCATGTTTCTTTGCTTGGGCGCGGAGTCTTCATACTTCTTCCTGGTCTCCTGCATGAACTTTTTATTTGGAAGAACCAAGATCAAAGGACATCACCTTCGGGATCACTTGACGAGATCTGGAGAGAAACTGCAAGGATGGTGAATCAACAGCGTAGCAGAAAAAGCTAGCATTGGGAAGCGTGAAACGAGCAACTAGGCACGAAAAATGATGTAGGAGCGAAGAAATGGGGTTCGGAATGGAAACAGAGCAAGTTTGAAGAGACTAAGATAAAAACTGCCAAAAATGCAAAAAAGGTGCTAAAATTCCCGGCCTGCATTGCAAAACTGAACTAAGTCACGAGTACAAGGTGCTAAAGTACGCTCCATTGCACCAGATGATAAGTCGAAAAAAAAGATTGTGAAAAGTGTAAGGGCGCCAAAATTCAGCGCCCTTACATTTTTGGAGATTTCAGTCTTTGATGCAGGGGCGCTAAATTTTAGCGCCCTTGCACTTTTCAGTGTTAGAATTTATTCTGGCATTTTCAACATGTCATGGCGCTAAATTTTAGCGCTTCAGCATCTTGAGCACATTTTGGAAAACGGATGTAATGGTGAATGGCCTTCGGGGTTCTAAAGAATGTTTATCTGCTCGAGGATTACAACCAAAGTGGAGAATAAAGAAAGCAGGTGCTCATTAAGATAAACAATCTTGAAGGGATGTCAAAGCGTATTCGGTTGAAACTTCGCTTCGGCATAGAAGAAGGCGACAAAATCATGGCGTCGTTTCACCACCGTGAAATAAAAACAAGTCGAACAACAATTGAAACCTAGTGCTTGATTAATGAAATCTGGCGTCGGCAGAGGCAAGTTAAAGTATCAATAAATAAATTTAGAGCTATTACATTTTTAGAAAATTCACCTTCATGCAAGGCTAAATTTTTAAGCCCTTTGCTACCCTGAGACAACTGTTTGGCTTTTGAGCGAGGCCTTGCACTGATGCTTGCATTTTATAGTCCTTCATCTGACCATTGAGACTTGAAGAATTTCGTTCGAAAGGTCTTTCTTGGCTTGAACAAAGGAAATCTTTCGAATTGACTATTGAACTTGGGAGAGCGGCCCCGGTGGCTTGAAAATCACTCCGTTATGCGTACTTGAACTTCACGAATCCTAGGAAACGGACAAGTTTCGTAGGGGGGTTATCCGTGGAACGAGCGCTGCTAGATTCCGTGATAACATTATTCATGGCAAAATGCATACACATGTAAACAGTGATTGGCAGAAATACCCCTGATTATATTGATATATCCAATAGTAGCAACCTGTTGTGATAAACGGGTCTGACCCTCTTTGTCTTTTTGATCTGTATGTTTCTTCTACTTGATCAATCTGTTCTCAATATTCTGAAGATATGGCTTAAAGAGAAACAACAGATTAGTTTCAATGGAATAATTGCTAATAAGGATTAATAACTGCTGCAAGCATCCTTATTGCATAATAATATACAATTTATATATTTATATGAATATGAACATATATATATATATATATATATATATAAAAAATATAGATATGCATATATTTACAATTATATATTCTTGCCATAATGTAATGTACTTATCTGATTATATCTGCTGTTATTCAGATTTTTATCTGATCCATATATCCATTCCTTCCTTCCTAGGTCTGCTCAAACCTGTTCTTTATTTCAGATTTCTTATTGATTCTCCTTTCATGATTATCTGCTGTTCTGCTCAGGAAATCTCCTATTTCTCTCTCCCTTCCCTATCTCTATTCATAATCATCTTATATCTGTACTTTCCCATGAAATGATGCATCTCTAATGGACACAACCTTTATAAAGATATAACTATTTGTTTAACAAATCCCATATATCAATCGCTGTTCTAAACTAATTCATATACATGGTCGCTGCCTGAGCTAACCTTTCTACCACTGCTCTTAAGTATAAATTCCTTGCTGTGTGATTGTTTCCTATCCTTCATCAGCCTCTATTAATACACATTCAGAGGGTGCAATTAATCCTTTCAATGGAGACAACTAGAAAGACATCAAAGGGAGGCGTCCCTTCATTCCTTTTTTACCGATTAGTTTAGATTACCTCGTGTCGACTGAGGGAGGTCGGCCCTTTATAAATATTTGCTTACACTAACTCTTGATCGATGACCTCTCATTCTAGCGATTAGTTAATCTTCCCTGAAGGAAGTCGGCCAGCATTTGAGTGCTGTCGTGTAGGGTCTGGGTCAGCCACTTTGTTACTTATATTTTGATTTAGAATTTGTTTTGCTTTGGGGACATGACATTTCACTTGGTGACCTCTTTTCCAATCCCTTTGCTTCATTTTTCATTTTGTTTTATTTCAATATTCAAATAGATTTCCTTTTAAAGTAATCTTGTGATTCTAGTTATTCTGCATTTTAGATTTTCTTTTCGTTTTTTGTGCATGCAGGGAATTTCCCTACATTGGGTCGTACATTTGATTGCATGTTTGGATAGGATGATAGCACATTGCACAGACATCCTAGCATCACATTGGCATCCCAGATAGAGACTTCCAGGTTTTTACCCCAGGTTCACTGTCATCTGTATTTTACATTCCTATTACTAGAAAGTTACTGTTATTTCTCTGTTATCAGATATTTTCACTATTTTAGGTCAATCAATTTATTTCTTTTTGTTTAAATCAAAACTATAGAAAAAGATAACCAGTATAAGTCTAAACAATAGATTTACATATACCTAAACATTGTTGCTCTATCTTAATGTAATATGTGAAGTTACTCTCAAAGGAATCTAATTTTTCTTTCGTTAGAATTGAATTTCCTATATAACATTTTGGTGAACCCATTATTCTACACACTCCTTTTAAACCAAAAGAAATAAAAATAAAAATATATAAAGCATTAAAACTCCTCTTCCTCCTTCTTAGTAATAGAGTCTTAGATTGTGTATTGTAAAACTATTTATGAGGTTTTCAACCCAATCCCTCTACTCTGCTAATGTAGTTAGAAGAAGCCTACAAACACATGAAATGTCTTACTCTCATCCCTTCACAACTCTTATTATAACTGGTCAAAAAAATTTCCCATTAACATTTCACTGCTGAGATGCCTTCATCCCCCCCTCAAATAACAATACAACCAGCTTCCCCATCTACAACCTCACCTCATGTGGATGTCGGGTTCAATCACAAGGCTCTGATTCTCAACTCAAAAACCTAGACCAAAACTTACATGAGTTTCAAGACTTCTTGGCCAAGGACACCCTTTCCTCTAAGGTTGTGCCTATTCTTGGTGCTATCATAAACATGTTAAATAATTGCTCAGAGGGATTGGAGTTCCTTCGTGACTTGGCACACATTGTTCAAGACAATGTCCTGACCTATACATCAAATTTTACAGATACTTATGATTCACATTCGTACATAACTGGCACACATAATAAGTCCTTCAAAAGTTAAATTGTAGTCTCCTAGTAGTAGAAATGTCTAATAAGTGCAATTCCAACTTACAAGATTATAAATGTTTCCCTTGCAGATTTGTGGGAAAATTATATTGCAAAAACAACAAATCTTCAAAGCCTTGACATCTACATTTTGTACTAGCCTTGTAGCACTTCTAGGTGTGAGTGCAATAGGAGCACACTTGAGGCCCTAAACACATGAAGAAGTGTAATATGTTGACCCAAAAGTGCCTCAATGCCCTTGTTTTTTGTTGGCGTAACAACTAACACCTCTAGAGTGCAAGTTGGTACGGACAGCTATGCACACTACGCAATGAGTGCTCTTCAAATTAGGAGGGGAAGCTCCCTCGTTGTGCGGACAAAATGATTGAAAAGTAAACTAAACTAATTCCTGTCTTTTTGTCTCAACTGAAAGAGGCACAAGGTTTGCGAAAAACTTCGAGCATTGCAGTCAAGGATTTTCTGGTTTCGTAAGTCCTAACTACAACTCAAAACTAAATAGCTTAAACTATCCAATCTCCTCAAGAAAACAGAGCATGAGGAAACGGAGCGGGAATGATCTTACACGATAAACCGGGTACATATTCACAACGTGAAGGCAAGGTGGGCACAACTATTTGCTTGTCTGAATAGGTTTATTATCACACACATCATATGATAAGCTTTAAGTACAGATTCTCAATGTGAAGGCAAGGTGGGCACAACTATTTGCTCAATTTGAATAGGCTTATTAGAAACGCAACACAAAGGATAGCCAACTAGGAC